>JAOEHV020127141.1:1886-14699 GCA_025447995.2 Isaurus tuberculatus | reverse complement strand
GTATACAAATTCACTGGGAGTGTAAGAATTTCCTATACGAAAATCCTTTCTTGCCTACACAGTTGTTGGTCACGTTTAAATGATTCAGCAAATTGAATGTAGTCGTGACATGCTTTGTAACAATAGTGCCATCGGGCAAAATCTGTTACATGTTCCTGTGTCTAAAAATACAATACAACAGTCTACTATATATTTTACTTTTGTTATAAATCTATGACTTGTAATACCATTGAAATACAGTAAATTAAATAAATGTCGATTCTTCAAAATGCAATTCTTTATCTCTGTCTCTGTTATGATCTTATACTAATGATTTACCACAAAGGATTATAATGAAGACTTGGTCGAATCCATTACTCAGTGTTTACAATTTTGTATTCTCTTCAACAAGTTTTGAGCTAGTTATAATATACTGGAAGAAGTATATTGGAAACAATATATATGAGTAGAAAAAGTATAAGATCTTTTGACCCAAAGGGTGCACGTCAGTTCTGCCGAAGACAGTAGAATTTTTTTTTCTGCGAATTGAATCCGTTGTCAACAAAGGTCACTCAAGCAAAAATCCTAACAGCTGCACCAGCCACGTTTTCACAACCAGGAAGTAAAAAATTAAAATAATTGACCTTTTTAGAGATGATTGAATAACTATATACATAATTAATTTCAAATCGTTTAGTGAAAAAATATATCATGCTTACGTTTCGTTGAATCTGTTTTGAGTACACTGCCAATGGTTGAGGTGATTGAGGTTTTGACTTCTTCAAGTTGTCCCAAAATACCTCGACAGTAGAAAGTGAGAAACCACTTGTAGTTTGGTACAGAAGGAAGTATGGGGATTTATCAAAATTTTGTCTAGGCCTGACATGTTAGCGTTAACAAGAGTTTGAAAATAGTAAGGTACTAAGCTTTGCCCTGGACCCAGGCCTGAAAATGCTGCTCAAAGAATTTTTTGAAGCTTAGTATCACTGTTGCCTTAAAGCATACCACACATAATTATGAGGGAAAACTATTTCCTAAGACCCAGCTTTGAAACTTTCAAAGTACGCTTACCACACTCAACCCTTTCAAACAACAAGTTATAGAACCACCCATGCAAAGTACTTGGCACAGACGTGGATAAGTTCCCACACTTGTTAATTCTTTTTTGGACACTTCTCTTGTGGAAATTAGTTTGATATGTCATAGCTTCTTTGGCATTCAAACTAATCGCTTATAACCAAAGTACTCGTTAACAAGTCAGACTTGCTAGGCTAAATGAAATAAAGCAGACTTTCATTATCATGGTCATGTTTCCTGAGTTCTAACAGCAGTCGAGCAATTTATCGCACTCATTGGACATATATGAAACCTCTACTGTTCCTCGTTTTTCTAGTAAAGTTGCTAAAAACTTCAGTATAACTTCATCACCCTCAGCAGCTGGGTCAGCCTCTCGCATAACACTTTTCACACTTAAATGTTTACCACTTACGATCTTTTCATCCGATTCGAATTTGCAATTTTTTTTACGTGCTACCATAGTTCTTTCTTACGAATAAATCCATAGCAATAAACACAGGGGAGAAAGTCTGATGCATCAGGTTCAGGATCATAGGGAGATGGACGGCGAATAACTTTCAGCTCTTCTTGTTTCAAAGAAAGCACTTTTTGATTGTGGTAAAAGTTGCCTAGTAACAGAAGCTTTTCAGATTCAAATTTTTGTTTCTTTGACCAAACCCGTAGCTGCAAAATTTTGGCAACGTCTGCCAGATGTTTCTTTCTTTCGATCAATACAGACAACTGTGCATCTTGCTAAGGTTTGTGTGCTACACCTTGTATATAAACGAGGGAGGAAAAAGCAGTTTGAACTCAAGTCTGGCAACTCATTCATTAATATAATGGAAACTTTACTATAGCTTTATGCAATATACACAATGTCACAGCAAGTTGCCTTTGTAATTATTTTTGTTTAGATTATACTTATTAAGTATCAACTTTATATTTATATAAAGGTCTATGATACCTTACGGTGATATGAATGTAGTTGGCTTGTGTTAGGATGGTGGCCTCTGTGAACAGCTTTTTTCATTTTTCTTTATCACTTATTTGTTGCACCTCCATTTCCAGACGATCTATAGTCTGAGATATTAAAAATGTGTGGCGTTAAATGACAATGAAGATTATATCCGATATTACACTAAACTCTTTCTTAAGGTGCATGAATTAAGAGAATTTGAATTATTTCCCGGCCAACCTAGACTCACTAGTTATATAGAAACGTTAAAGAGGAGTGATTCTTAAAGGCAAACTGTTCTTGTGCAAATTATTTATGACAATCTTCTCTTCTCTCCTATTCTCCTCATGTCGTTTAAATTACATAACTATTAAGAATGTTCATATCCTTGAACAGATATTGTTTCCAATCTGAAACAACCTATTTTTATCTTTGAAAAGAATAACCATTAAACTTTCTTTTCTTTACGTACCTTTGCTTTTTCATTTTCTAAAGATAAAAGCTTATTCTCCACTGCTTTTTAAAGCGTAAGTAAAACAAAAGTGCGATTTAAGTTGTGTTGATTAACTGAGGGCATTGAAAGATATGATAAATGCAACTTACTCCAGACGCATACTTAACAAAAGTGAAAAGTACTTAAAAGCAAGAGCTATGTTGAATGATCTGCCCTTAAAAGCACCGAACTGCAGCTAATATTGTCCCAGACCATGAACACGATTGT
The DNA here is from genome assembly GCA_025447995.2 of Isaurus tuberculatus. NCBI lineage: Eukaryota > Metazoa > Cnidaria > Anthozoa > Zoantharia > Zoanthidae > Isaurus > Isaurus tuberculatus. The sequence continues at coordinate 11,988 of JAOEHV020127141.1, read as the reverse complement.
TCGAGTTTTTAACAAGTCTTCTCACGGTTTAGAGATCCCTTCTTCTGACGGCTTTGCCACTACTCTGGCTAGTATGGTCCTGAAGAACTGAAAAAAGGAAAGAATCAAACTTTGATAAGGTCAGACAATTGTCACTTCGAGCTCACGCGAGCAGCAAAATAACAGTAACAAAAGACGATTATTAATTTTTATGACTTTCAAATCTTACAGAAAAATTTAAGACAAAAATTTCCGTGATGCCTTCAAGTAAAAAAATATTTAGTCTTAGAGTTATTCAGATATTAAGTAAAAGTACAAAACCTACTCACCTCGCGTTTGGCACGTTGGTTTACAGCTTTGAGGTATGCTTGATCTGTGTGAGATTTGAGTAGTGTTGTAACGGTTCTTAGTTTGTTGCAAAGTTCTTCGTAGGTGTGCGTGAGGGTTTTTTTTTTTTTGGGGGGGGGGTGTTGGTGTAGGGGGTAGATTGTTCTTGGGTGGTGGTGAGTGTGGGTGGGTGTGTGCAGTCTTTTGGGTCTTGAAGGGTGAATCTATTTTGTCTAACTGTTTTTCTTATGTGTGGACAGGTTTTTCGGTCAGTGTGGTGGTTGTTTGTGTTCTGGGACTGTTTGTGTGGTCATTGTTCAGACCTAAATTTTGTAGTTCGGGTGTTGTGGGGGGTGTTTGTGTGTTTTCAGGGCTGTGTGTGGTGTGGATGACATCCATGGAATCTGTGGACATTTGTAGTGGTTCTGTGAGTGGTGGTGTTGGGGGTGAGTCTAAGGTAGAGACTAGATTCCGTCCGTTGAACCGCCCAACAACAACAACAAATTTTTTATTTATACCTATTGATTACAATTTATATCAACAATCAGCAAAAGAAGAAATATAAATACAAACAAGGAAGGTAAATTGTCACCCAGAATAACCTTAGGGTTAATCACGCTGGGTCACAGTTACTTGTTATTTATCCATTATGAAGTACGGTCAAGAAATGAAAATTAAGAGAAAATGAAGAGAAAATGAGACAAAAAATAAGCAAATAAAAAAATAAAAACAAAAAAAAAAAATAAATAAATAAAAATAAAAATAAAAACATCTCATTAGGTTAGTCCACATAATTATACAGTCCGGATCAAAACAGGCTAATATGAAGCGAGGCCCTTTTAGAGAGAAGCCTAGGAACTGCTTCTGGCAAGCTTTGGTTAACGGGAACGACCAGGAACGCCAAAGTGCGCCGTAATCTGGTAGCTACCGGTTGTTTCGGTAGCTTTGTAAATCCAGTTAATAGTCGACTTTCGTTTTCCCGGTTGGCCTGGGTCGAGTTGTTTACTTACCGCCAAGACAAAGATGGAACGAACGGAGAATTCTATTGGATAAGACTTGTTCCAACATTGCCAAAAAAATAAGATTCGTTTTACCGCAAATGATGGCGCTAAATCTTCTCTCTGTTGCACCTGCGCAGTGAGGAAAGCGGATTTACCCTGCGGTGCAAAACGTAAACAAAGGCGGCTTTTGCTGTTTTTCGTTATTTCGATGTTTAAACGCGGAGTTTCGACGGTATTTCGAGCAGAAGTGTTTGTTTGCCTATCTAGGGTGGTTTTAGTTGTGATTTCTGACGAAATTTTCCATAAAATTGTTGGATATCTACATCATTTCAACTGGTTATCAGTGGTTGCAAGAATCGAACTTGCACCGTCTTTTGGGATGGGCTGCAGGTCCAGTTTTTTGGGGGGTTTGAAATCATGTTTAATATTTGCAAAGGGGAAGGGGACTATTTACAACATTTACAACTAAAAAGGAAAACTACTTACAATAAATATTTACAAAAAGGAGCAAAACTATCTAAAATATTTTAAACGAAATTGAAAATTACCATGTAAAAAGAAATGAAAACTATTTACAAAAAGATTCATCGGCAGCGACTGGGAAGACATTGTTTCCATAATACTGGCTGTACCCCTTTACTCGCTTGTTCCATTTACTGCACATACGGGGCCTCTTTCCGTTTGTAACCTTAGTTGGAAGTGAGGCACCAAATGGATCCGTGGCAGCCTTTATCATTGCTGCCGGTGGGGTGCCCCACTATACCAGAGGGGCCACTGGTCCCCATGGTGTTGGGTAATAGAGTATAGCTGGTAGAGGTGGGTAGATGGATAGTTGGGGGTGGGAGAGGGGCACAAATTGGGCTGCTGGCTGAGCTTTGGCTGGTGCTGGGGTGGACCTTGTCTTTCTTGGGGCAAGTCGTTTCCTTGCCCTGGCTGGAGCTTGGCCTGACCAGCTGTGTTCAGCAGGTGGTGGAACTGGTGGATGTTCTCCGAGCTCTTCTCCAGGGCTGCCGGGCAGTCCTGTGCTGCCAGTATAGGATAAGGATTGGTGGTCCCAGATGGCAGCTCTCTGCCCTGCAGCAGCACCTGTTGTTCTTGGCACTTTGACTGCCGGTCGTGCCACATCCTCAGAGTCTTGTTGTTTATTACCACTAACTGTATCCAGGTGTTCTGCATCATTGAGGCACAGTTCAAGACTGTGTCTCGGATTTCTTGTAACCAGCACTGACAAGAGAAACCTCAACACAGTTTTGTCCTTGGTGCTTCTTGGGAAAGGGATACAAGTAGCAGAGCATGACGATGGTGTCCTTCATGTACCGGTTGGCGCATTGCCACGCAGCTCGGCCACTGTTTTGTCCCAGGAAGCAACAAGTGACACTGTCTGCCCCAGGTGCTATTGTCAAGGTGCCACTCGTCAGCCTCTCCTTGTGGCAGTGCGGAAACTTGATCGGCTGGCGATTGTACTCGGAACGGTCATTCCATAAAAAGATGAGGATTTCCGACTGAGGGTGTCATCACACCGCCAAGATCTTTGAGGCCGACAAGGAAGTTTGCCAACCATGTGTAATTTGAATGCTCAAATCTGAATATTTAGGAGCACCAAGTAACATATTACCAAATCAGTCGCGGCGAACATTTTTCCGGTTTGCGTCTAGTGTCGGATCACCACTTCTTAACAAATCTTATTTGTATTTGTTTAGGATTTTTTGCCCATAAATTTACAAATAGTGTCTTAAAAAGTTTCAAATGAAGTCTTAAATATGGTGATTGCGAACCTCAAGGAATTCTGAAACACAGTAATGTGTTCATTTTATATATGAAAGAACATTCTTGGTGCTACATTGAAAACATTTAGAGTTGCTAAAGTGATGTACGTATTTAAGATGAGTTTTTTTTCATCTGTGTTCCGGAGGATACTTAGCTAGTTTTTTAAGTTACCACTCAAAAACAATTCCGTTTTGTCAATTTGGTCTTCTTTTTATTCAATTTCATCGTCACTTTTGGGCTTAAAATGGGACAGGAAATTGGTGATAAAGGTCTTCTACTTGCTGAAATGTTTCTAACTACATTGGTTGGCTCAGTTATTCACCAGTTAGTAAATCGTAATTTATAGTGGTTGGTATGTCAAAGAAACACCGATTAAAATCGTAACTGAAATTATCTTCAATACTGCTGCAAAGTTCCTTTGGGAAATATGGTGGAGCACGACTGTCGTGACTTTCTTCATCTCTATTACCATTTCGAGGATCGGCATGATTGTCATGGTTTCTTTCTACACTGTTGTCGTCCTTTCATTGTCAACATCTGCCCCATGCCTGTGGTGGCTTCTTCTCTTGTCTTTTCTGCCTCAGTCGCTGCAACCTTTCTTGCAAAGATTAATCAGCAGCGACTCGGCAGACAGTGTTTCCATAATACTTGCTGTTCCCCTGTACTGGCTTGTTGCATTTCCTGCACATACCGGGCCTCCTTTCCGTTTTTACTTCAAGGTTGGAGGTGAGGCACCAGATAGATCCGTGGTGGCCGGCATCATTGCTGCCTGTGGGGTGCCCTACTATACGAGAGGGGCCACTGGCGGCCATGGTGTTGGGTAATAGAGTATAGCTGGTAGAGGTGGGTAGATGGGATAGGTGGGGATGGGGAAGGGGTACAGGTTGGGCTGTTGGCTGAACTTTGGCTGGTGCTGGGGTGGACCTTGTTTGCCTTGGGGCAAGTGGTTTCCTTGCCCTGGCTGGAGGCTTGACCAGACCAGCTGTATTCAGCAGGTGGTGGAACTGGTGGGGGTTCTCCGAGCCCTTCTCCAGGGCTGCCAGGCAGTCCTGTGCTGCCGGCATAGGAAAAGGATTGGTGTTCCCAGATGGCAGCTCTGTGCAATGCAGCAGCACCTGTTGTCCTGCCGGTTGTGCCACTTTCTCAGGGTGTTTATTATTTATTATTTTAGTATCCAGGTGTTCTGCATCATTGAGGCACAGTTCAAGACTGTGCCTCGGATTTCTTGTAAGCAGCACTGACAAGAGAAAACCTCAACACAGTCTTGTCCTTGGTGCTTCTTGGGAGAGGTATACAAGTGGCAGAGCTTGACGATGGTGTCCTTAACCCTTTGAGCACGGAATTACGTTTCATCATGCGTGACCCCCATTCACGGAATTAATTGACCTTGGGAGCTAGAATTATAAGCAACTGCTAAACTTTTCTAATTTTCTCAAAACTGGCTTTTCTAATCATTTTGCACAAAAGACAAAAGTTTTTACTCATACAACAAGGAATTCAATCATATAAAGTTCATTTATTGAAGTACTGAAATGATAGACTTATTATATGTTGATGATAGAAAAATTTGAATTTGCCGCTCGAAAGCTATTTTGAGCAGCAAAAATCACAACAAACCAAACAGAATGTTCGATTCTTGACATGAAGTCAGTCCATCGTTGGATTTGAAAAAAAACATGATTAATAAAGACATAAATTAACTAAATTTAAATAGATTACGAGTTCTGTTCTTCCTGTAAACTCTTGTGCCATTCTTCAAAACAATTTCCCTGCTCCGACGACTGGCACAACAAAACACTGCAGCCACGACATCCAAACCTCGTTTTTGCCAGCTTTTTTCTTTTCGCTCCAGCTTTTGAAGGCTTTCGCTTGCAGTTCTCACAAGGTCTGGCATGCCCTTGATGGATTATCTTGTCGAAAATGTGGTCAAGGACATGAAAAGACCCTGTTGGTAAAGATGGTCGTGGCCTGCCTGCTTTCTTGCGAGCAGTAAACTGCCTGATTAGTTCTTTGCTTAGTTGGAGGCGGAACTGCAAATGCGACACAGGTTTCTCAACTGTTTGTTTGTATAAAATAAATGAATTAATTATTGTAGCATCTAACAAAAACCAAAAAGATATCTCCACCATTTAACAGATTTTAGGGCTAAATTATAATATCTTCAATTCTGATCATGCAAATCAACACCTCCATTGCACTTATTATAAAACGCTACTGATGGTGGTCGATAAATGTATTTCTCCTCAAAATGGCCTGGATTTATAGTTGATTTAACCCTACGTTTTACAATATCTCTCTCTAGATCTCCTGTAGGATTACATTGGGTGCTTAATACTGTAACATGCTTTTTACGGGCCTTATCTTTTCAAAGGTACAGACTAAATTGCCATTGCGTGCAAATTTCCAGTCGCCTTGATTTTTCAGATTTTGTTTTTTGAGCGCTTGCGGAAAAAATTTTCTGTTTTCTCTGAGAGTTCCACAACAAAATATTTTTTCATCAAGAAGTGATTTAAGTAATTCAACACTGCTAAAAAAATTGTCCATAACAACAAAATAATTTTTTCCAACTAGCTTTCTTGTCAGCAACCGGACAATTCGCGGAACGAGTTTCTCTTCCGGTTCAGGTTGTTGAACATCGCGTCGCGCTCTGCCACGAGTTTGTTGTTGGTTTTCGTCTTTACCAGTATAAACATCCATTTGGCATAGATAACCGTTTTCAGAGTCGCATCGGCACCAAATTTTAATCCCTCGCTTTATGGGTTTCAGTGGCATATACTGCAGGAACTTTAGTCGGCCAGGCCTTTGAATTTCACCATTGCCTCATCAATGGATTGTGCTCTATGGGGGTCATAAAGCTCTAGAAATTTTTTTGATAATTCTTCAAGAATTGGTTTTACACGATGAAGTTTATATTCAGGATCGTCTTTTGGGGGGATAGTTTCGGGATCATTGCAATAAAAATATTTGAGAACATAATCAAAACGATCGCGTGGGAAAATCCTAGTTACTCCTCGCTGATAAAGTCTCTCATCTTGCGACGAATACAGCTGATTTGCGGGAAGTTTCACTATCCCCATAAAAACAATAACACCGAGAAAAGCCATAAGTTCTTCTGTTGTAATTCTTCCCAACTTAAAACCGCCCTGTCTGTATTTGCTTCATTTATAATTTTGACTGCATTTGCATTTGTATAGTTTGTAATCATTTCGATCATCGCACTTGTGAAAAATAACATGAAAAACTGAAGCTGCGTGGCGTCTCGCGGCATTTGTCTTGGGAACTGAAACATCACTATCATCCGTATTCCAGTCGATAAATGTTTCGCCTTCTTCATTGTCACTTTCCTCCTCGCATTCTTCTAAATCAATTTCCAATTCTATAGCGCTTGCATTCAATCGGTTCGAGTACTGCTCGACTTCCTCGCGGGAGAAACCAACAAATTCATCACTGCTATCAGAATCATCAAATATATTTTCAACTACATAATAACGATTTCGAAATATAGCTATATTAATATTTTCAGTAAGTCAAAAACATCTACTGAGTTTCAAGAATTTAAATTCATTTTGCCATAAACTTCTCAATTATATACAAAACTGAATGAAGGTTTCGCAAGGTTTCAAAGTACATCAGTAATGGTGTCAATAACATTTTTACAAATCATGGCGATAAACAACAATTTCTTTCGAAATATTTGAAAATAATCTAAAGCGAAATGCTCTGATGCCGAAGTAAATTGAAACCGTTAATTGCACAACATACAAAGCGACATTTTACCTTTTTTACAAGGTTTAAACTGCTATAAATCTTTCTGTTTCTTCAGAATATTTTTTAAAGTCCAAAGAAGTTTTGTTGTGTCCGCCATGATTTCCATTAAGATCCAAAGTAAAGTTTTTGATGAACATTTTCACGACCAAAATGGCGTCGCACGCTTTTGACTTGTATGAGAAAAACACTCGAAAAATGCCATCACGTACGCTTGGAAACGTAAAAAAAGAAAAAGAGAAAAAAGCTTTGAATCAGGCACAACTGTGTTTTCCGTCGCTTGACGTACACCGTAAAAATATGCAATGTTTAGGGTGGCGTCATATGATGTATTTCGTGCTCAAAGGGGTAATGTACCGGTTGGGGCATTGCCACGCAGCTCGGCCACTGTTTTGGCCCTGGAAGCAACGAGCGACACTGTCTGCTCTACTATATGTTATTAAGTACACACTTCTAATATTTGGTTTCCGTTTTCCACAGTTGTAGTCATTATCATCGCAATGTACTTCTACCTGATTTTCTAATTTTTCTAAGTTAGTTTCAATACTTTCCATTAAATCGTAGATTCCAAATCGAACTCCTCGTTTACAGACATTTTCCAACTCTCGGTGTATGATGTAGCTTTGATTAACTGAACAACTAACGGAATTTATATGCAAATCTAAGTAACAAATCTTAAATGTTTGCGCTTGGACTGCCTGTCGTGCCACGTCTTCAGAGTCTTGGTGTTTATTTCCGCTAACTGTATCCAGGTATTCTGCATCATTAAGGGACAGTTCAAGACTGTGTGTCGGATTTCTTGTAAGCAGCACTGACAAGAGAAAACCTCAACACAGTCTTGTCCTGGTGCTTCTGGACACTGTCTGCCCCAGGTGCTGTGGTCAAGGTGCCATTGGTGACGTTGAAGCGAACACTCGTCGGCCTCTCCTAATATAGAATAATAACAACAAACTATTTTATAACGTTCTCTTCGACATAAGAGAGGATGGATAAAGGGTACTTCACCATCTGCAAAACCACCTTTTTTCGCTTCAATGGCTTGATGGAATAAGTCCATAAGTTTCTCACTGGTGAAGTAGTTTTCTGTAGGAAATGCATAGCCAGGTCCTAATGCCTTCTCTGCCAGCTCAAATCGAAGAAGTTGCGGCTCTACATCTGTGTAATCTTCAAAAACCCCACAAATATCCACTAGTAATCTATGGTAAATATCAATTCCATAAGCATCTACTAGTACTTTACGTACCTCCCTTCAACCGATTTAATTCACCAATCAGTAAATCTTTCCCTTCTTTAGTACATTCTCTAGTACACATACTGTAGAAGTCTTTCTAACGTATGCTTTCTTCTGTTTCTCTTGTGCCTTTTCAATGTTAGCTGCTACCTTCTCATAAGCTAGGTTTAGCTCACCGGTTAACGTTAGCACCACTTTTGAGGATTTGTGTTGTTCCAGCTAAATTTTCAGACTATTGAGCCTCGGTCTTCATAGGTAATCGTTGATGGTGACCGTGCATAAGATAGTAGGGGCTGTAACCAGTGGTTGTGCTTCGCATTGCATTGATGGCGCTATCAAGATATTCATCCCAGTCATCTTCTTTGTTATGGAACGGCTTGTTCAATGTCCTGTTAAAATTATATATTTATTTTAATATATGGCACATATATGCTTTTCTTATTGGAAAAAAGGGAACAGTTAGTAGTTTACTGCTTGCTATTTCTTTATATTTACTTATACTTTTAGAAATCGTATTATTAGTGCTAGTATTTTTTATGGAGTTTTATCTATTTGTCTATATTTTTTCTTCCCAAGGTGTTGTTTTGTTATCGATGCTTGTTAGTCAGTGTGTAAATACCTTTTGACTGTCTGGTTTGGCCTTTCATCCAGGCCATTTGACTGTGGATGATATGCGGATGTGATGCGGTGCTGAACTTGAAAATTCTTCAACAGTGTCGCTGAGACCTACCAATCAATAAGATGTTTTGTAAAAAAGTTATTTGTGCAATGTGATATACATAATTTGTGTTATCATTGCAACTTTTTATTTATTAATCTTGATTTTCTGAAACGGCATATGGATGTATTTTTTATAACATAAGTACAGTTAACAGCTGTTTTAGTTGCTGACTGTTACTGGACAGGATGACAAGCATGATGGAAATTTTAGAATTAGCTCGTAAACTGTCATAAAAGTTTAGATTTGTTTGAATATGTCAAAGGCTGGCCACAGTTACAAAGAAAATCTAGAACTTACCGTGTTTGCAAAAACTCTCCCTTGATCACTGATGTCGTGCTTTGGTGGTCCAGAATACTTTAAACATGGCCTTAGTAACACTTTCTGCGGACTTCTCTTTCAGTGGAACTGCCTCACCATATTTCGTGAATACTGATGGGGTTGAAGTTGAAGGCGAGGTTGTTGCCTCCTTTAATTTCGCTAGGTTTTGTGCTGTTTCAAAATGTGTCGGTGAATTCAAAATAACAACGTCGCTCAAATCACTCCTTAGACCCCTAAGGGAGATGTTCAAGACTTATTCTTTAGGAATTTCAAGTCTGTAGCACGCCGTTCGAATGGCAGCGATGTAATCTGTCACTGATTCTTTGAAAACCTGCCGATGCTGGTCTAAACATTTTCGCATTCGCCAATGACTTGCACTAGAGTCGAATTGTTTTATAAGCGCTTGCTTTAATGTAGGAAATGTGCTGTTTCCGTCATATGCTAGGTTGTAAAGCCAAATGCTTGCGTCTGATTGTAAGTACAAAAGGCAAAGCTAAGCACACCTTATCGTACGACCAATTACAAAGTTTAGCTGCAGTTTCAAATTTCTTTAAAAAGTCATGGACATTTTCGCTTTCTTCCCCTTTGAAATATGGAAATTTATTATCACCCCTAAGGTTTACTGTCAGTATTGTTCGCAAGATATTCTTGTGAAGCCGCCAAACTTTTAATTTCTTGCCCACGAGGTTTAGCGAAACTTAGTTTAAACATTTGTAAAACATCAGTGACCCTTTGAGCGAGTTCTTCAGTTAGCGTTTTTACTTCTGTATTTAGTAAAACCTGTTAGTTTTTTTTCTTCAATATCGGAGAGATTTCTGAGGTCACTTTCAGTATTAAAAGAAAATGGAGTACTGCTAGATGAATCTGAACTATATATTCTGGTTCACTTTTAGTGTTTTCAAACTGTTTCAATGAGCAATCGCTGGTTCGCTGTGTTTTGCCGTGAATCGTGGAATCTACGTGACACTTTTGGGTCACCGTACTGATATACAT
>JAOEHV020127031.1:0-14700 GCA_025447995.2 Isaurus tuberculatus | reverse complement strand
CTTATTAGAATTTAGAAAATTTTCCAACCCCCCTGCTTATTCGGACCCCCCCGTCTATTCGGGAGATAAGAGTATGATATGATAGAGATTATTACATGTTAATAGCTTGATATCGTTTTTATTCACGAGTTTTTTGTATCGTATCACGAACGAGCAAGTCCGCGAGCGAGTGAGTCATATGATACAAAAAAAGGAGTAAATAAAAACGATATCAAGCTATTAACATTTTATAATTTGTTTATTACACAGTTTAGTTTATAGATGCAGCAACATACAAGCACGTGAAAAACTTACAAACCACGACGAAGCCATGTTTTTAATTTCAAAACTTGTTTGATCTGAAAAGGTGGAAGGCGTACGTCGCCAAACTTGTGATACGATAAAACAAGCTATGTGATTGGCTGAAAGTATTTCTATCGGATCACTTCATTGGACCATTTTAACGCGAAGTGATATCATATCACTTCACTGATATGGTTTTTCTCCACAGCTTTATCACATGGATATCTACCCTAAATGTTTAATAAATCAGAGTACTTTTCAAGAAAGCTCTCAAAAAATGCCTAAATTTTGGATGAAATTTGCCGTCAATCAAACTCTAACCCTAATCATTTGAACATGCAAATAAAATTTATGAGCAAAAATAAAAATATTTAGTTCTACATTCACTTAAAGAAAAAAAATTGTTTTATAAATTTTCTTGACTAAACAAATCCAATTTCCAGAGAAACAACGTACGTACGTAAGCATGGACGGCACACGCTACATGATGGTGTCGAATACTTGCAACCAACAAGTACCGGCTCTATGAGAACTTTGGTAGCGGGGGCAGGGAGACAAATGAACAAAGACAAATAGGAGATATATACATAGTTTATCGACAAAAATAAATAATCCAACGACTCTATAGTTTCTCACATAATCTGCAACCCCAGTTTTGATCTCTTCACTGGGGTTGAGATTCTTCTTTGCTAACCATTCTGATGAAATGTAGGTACCAAAAACATAAACAGAAGCAACTTTATTTTTCGTTACTCGAAGTCCCATAAACACCGTAACTTGCGAATCATTTCTATCGCTTAAGAATAAAATCATCATCCATAATTTTTTTTGTTGTAGCTTTTGTTTTGTCGAGGATTGCATCATTTATTAATTTACCCACTTCTTCTTTTCAAATATTGCATATTTGAGCAGTTGTTGTTTTTGTTTTTTGTGAAAGATGGCGTTGTTTTCACAACTCACTATAGAGCTCAATATATAGTCATCGAGTACGGGAGCCAATAAAATTGCAGGATTTGTGACACTATGTGTGTGGATTTATACTAATTACCATAATGTATTCGCTATATTCAGTTTTATACTGACTAAATTGCTTTCGGAAGCCATCAGTTGTTTTGACTCTAAATAGCTTTATTCGAGCTCACTAGCAGCATGGCTTCAACTTATATGGGCCATTAAGTTTTTCGTTTGACTATCATTTATCACAAAAATATCTCAGCTGTTGAATAATAATCTATCACAATAAATAATGTAAAAAATTTACTGACACATATCCTGGCAATAAAAACTATAAAACAAAACTATAAAAACATACTATGCCAGAAAACTGAGACTCTGTTTTGATAAAATAGCCATAAGATTTTAAATTTCTAAAGACTTTGTTTCTCATACAAACGTAAATTGTCGGAAACCGACGTAAACAGTTTACAGAAAAGTCTTTTCAAAGGAACGCAAAGTGTTTTAGTTGATGGCAATATATTTTACACGATGTGATGTCTCCAGTTCATCCAAAATGTAGCCATAAAGATTAATTTTTTTTCTCTCTCTATATATATATGGCATGTCTGCGACAGTTTGGCATACATCAAGGACAGTTTAGATGATGCAGAAATTCCATCGATAACAATTGTTGATCATTGTAAGCACGACTGGGGACCGCCAATATAAAAGAAAGGAAAGAAGGAGGGAAGATAGAAAAGAAAAGAAAAAAAACCAGAAAGATTCAGAAATGAGTGATTTGTGGAAACTTATTTAGGTTGCCATTTTCAAAATTTAAAAAGTCTATTGAATGAAAAAGATATTTACATCTCCTGACTGAGAAAATGAGACAAAATTAAAATGGTCATTAAAATAAGAGGCATTTCCAGCGGTTTCAGGACTCTTCATTTCATTTTTTTCTAGTTGTATCTTGCGCCTTCCCCGCTCGTCATTACGCCATTAGCATGCATTCGCGCCATCAACTGGGCGGTCGCTCACGCCTCCGTGAAATATTTGTTCCCTAAATCGTCTTCATGTAAGAACTCAAGAGTGAGATGCAGAAGATTAATTATTAACGTGCCCTGTGGCTACTAATTTTTGTTTTTATTGTAAATTCAATAAAACATCTTGTATCTCGATCCATGTCCTAAAAAATTGTTCCAGCGTTTGTAGCCATTGAACAAAAACTCAAAACTCGATTTAGGTGAAGATAACAATGAATCGACAAATTATTTTCCTAAAAATGCTAAAATTACATTAAAACAATAACAAAAAAAGATATATTTTGGGGCTTAAGGCAGATTTGATTTCAAATTTTGGTTTAACTGAGAAATTGTCATTTTACATGAAAAAGTTCCTTCTTATCAAAATTAATGACAGCTGTTACTTATGAAAGGTAAAATTTATCGGTCGAAAAGGGACCTTATTTAATTTCAATCGAGTTTAAACGCCTAACGTAAAGCCATCTCTTAAAAAAACACAAAAACATTTTTTAGTTTAATATTGAGAGAGATAAGAACATTGATCTCGCCCAAAAATTTTACTGGTTTTAGATGGAAAAAAGTGGTTTTGCATGCTGCATGCAGTTGAATTACACAAAAATACCCTTTCTATATATAAATATATGTATTATATATATATAATACTAACCATCCATGCAAGTAAAGGAAACTCCTACTACTATAAAAGTATTTGTTGGGTATTTTTCGAAGAAACTACTGAAATGGTTGGCAAGTTGTTACAACGCGAAGTTTAGACTTACTCATGCAGTCAAGGATAATGTTTTTTGATCATCGTTATGAGCTAGTTTATCATAAGAGCTAATGTACGATTGTCCTTGAATACTTCGTGGATAGCTGAAAATGATCTTCAATATATTTTCTAATGTTTGGCCGTGTATGATTGTTTCTATGATTCGCTAAATTTTGTTAAAGAGAAACTTTTAGTCGCTATTTGCTAAAGAAACGCGAGGTTTTCAATTCGATATATAGGCAAGTGTACATTTGACTTGTAATATTCACATTTTATAGTTACCATTACTATAAAAGATGTAGCACTGACAAATATTATCCCAAAAATATTAAATTTTTGAGTTTCTGCAATCTATAAAGCAAAGTTCTCAGCTTCGAGTATATTCATAACAACGTTTTTATAAAAATGTATGTTCTTTTAAGGAAAAAAAAGAGTTTATAATTATTGTAATGAAGTGACATTTCATTCGTTAGCCGTTTGCCACTTTATCGTTGGAAAACATTCTACTATCTCTTCTTAATACAAACCAATATACAAAATGAAGATGAATAAATCATACATGCTGATATGTTAAATTGAATGAAATTTCTTACGAGTCAAAGCAATGATAGACAAAAAAACTATTGGGTACTCACGTTCTTTATCTGTTTTCTTCTCTTTCTAGATCTAATTATGCTGAAGACACCTAGATACCCTCAAGGAGATTATTTTTAGATGCTGCACTTGAGCCACGTCATTAATGACCGATAATTTTGTGTCACACAGTATCAACATTTAAATTGTCTTTATTTTAAAACATGTATAACACCTTTGTGTATGTTAGTTTTGCTACCCACGTCAAACTGCGACTGAATAAGGAAATTATTCAAATATGTCCCAGCAGCTTTAGAGTATTTTGCTTTTTTTCCCGTTCATATTTTGCCTCATCAATCACTTATTTCTCACAGTCAGTCGTTATCATCTTGTTGGGTTCGACGTTATGAAAACGAAACCTAAACTGAAGTCAGAGGCCTGTTTACGAGCCCTTGGCAGAAAAAACAACTTGATTTTGAGGCTGGAGGGAAACACTTTTCCCCGCTGTCTTTTGTCAAGTGCTAACCTGCGTAGGAAGCCTAATGGGGTCTGGGTCGGGGGAATTAAAGCTGAAATACTTTCCAGTTTCCTTTTTTTATTTCAGCCATGCCCAACTCTACTCCCCTCCCCCTCCTCTCGCGCTTTGAGCTTGCTACGCAGGCTGGTCAAGTGTCAACAGATTCTTAGTAATAGGGACTTTAAGCAAAGACAACGGCAATGCCAACGACGACGGCTAAAATATAATCTTTATTTGCTCTTTACTTTTTGTGTAGATCATTAGGGTTTTATTTTCTCCATCTTAAACATTGTGAAACGAAAAAGACTAAAAGTTCCTCCTTGAAGGTAAACAAATACTGAGAAAATTTTTGTTATCACGTCTTCGTCGTCCCCAGAACTCCAAATTAGGTCTTTTCAACATTCCAACGTGCAGTTATTGCATTTACTATTGTTTTCTTGCAATCGCCGTCGGTGTTGCCGTCCTCAGTGCTTAAAGTCCCTATTGATTCAATGTGGGTGCACCGTTTTTCTTTGACGTCAGCATGGCATGAGATAATAAGAAACAGTAAAAGAGTAAGGTGTGGGATGTGGATGGAATAATAATCACAAGTATTGACAGTACATGTGTGCTAGTATCAGGTACTTGAAACTACTAATTTACGCATTAGGGACACGTTGGAAAGGAGCATTACCCGTTAAATCTACCAAAAATACAAGTGAGCTGGATGTTAACAGCTATGAACAGCTGTTTCGGCCTTTTATGGCCGCATACTTTTCTTTTTTATAATGTCTTTTTGTTTTACCAGTTGAACAATTACAGTGCTAATTCTGTTTTGTTTTTGTTTTGTTTTTGTTCTGTGGTTTTGCATTTTGTCAAGCATTACTTATATATTTACATTTTCGACAGTGTTAGACATCAGCGTCTTAAATTTCCTATGAAGTTATTTGTTAGCCTTTTCAGTTTAATGTACCTGAACATGTTTTTGAGAGGAAAAGGAAACGATATGAATTTTAGCTACTGTTTTAAGACAATTTAAGCAAAAGTGTTATTTAACAAGAAAAAGAATAGTTTCGTTACAAAATTATTTCAATATTCTAAACACTACTGCCAGAGTAAACGTCGTTACACGCACATACCTGACGCAGAACTTCATATGAAAACTAGTTTGTATTTCATATTTTTATAATGTCCATAAGAAGCAGAATTTTAGTTTTTTGTATTTTTCGATAGAAAAACAAAAAGCCTTCTTTAATACTGAGAAATTTACTACTTATATCTAGCTGTCTTGAAGTTGATAGAAATTACTGCGGAAATTTTTCTTTTCTCGACTTTCACTCAACTTTTGTTTTATAAGCATAATAAGCATCATTTTGCTCCACTCAATAAAGCAATTTACGTAACAAATAAAAAGAAATTGTTTAAAAATTTGTTTAAAAATTACGTGTAATTCTTTTCTTCATAGTACGGACAAGAACAGCAACGCTTAATAAAATGTTGGGTCAAGCCATGGATATTGAGACGAAACAATCAAGGAGAATTTGGCAATGCAACTTTGTGAAAATTCTTCGCCAAAAAAAAACAGAGGTTCAAACCATCCTGATCTCATCGAGACAGTCCTGATCTAGGGGTATCGAATGGTCCCATTCAATTTAAAAGTGCTCGCAAGTTTTGGTTTTTGCTCGATTTGCTCGCAAAAATTACACAGGTGCTCGCATGCTCGGATTCTCGCAGGGCACAACTGACTGTAAGCTGCTGGAATTGGTTAAAATTGGTTAGCGTTGCACCTTTTGTTCTGTTTTGGTAGGGTCAGCCAGATTATTAGCTATTACTTGGCGCAAAATAACGTTTCCTATTAACAAAAGAGAGATTCCGGTTGGCGGAAAATTTACGAAGTACTCGAAGTGCTCGCTACTCGCAAGAAAAATTTGACAACTGCTCGTACTCGCAAAAATAAACACACTGCTCGCATGCATGCTCGCAAAGACCATTCGATAACCCTCTGATCTGATGAAGATCAGCTAAAAATTGTGAAAATTTGTTACGTTGATCCCTTCGATTCCTTGCTCAGTGTTTATCCACGACATTTTCTCCAATGAAAAGCCATGTTTGATATATGATTTATTATTGATTAATAAATAATATGGCACCATGACGCGTCAGAGCGTGCGTTGCATGGTAGAGGAAACGTAGAGTCAAAACTACGAAGCCGCAGAATAGTAGAATTTGTGTCTTTAAAACAAATTCTGAAATTATTTTTGATTTCAATTTTTTTTATTGTCGTCACACGTAATTATCGAATGTATGTCTAAACACAGAAAAATCAGAAAAAAGAAAAAAAATAAGAAAGTTCTTCCCTCTTTTGAGTATTAGATAGAAATAAAAACAAGAGAGCTTATTTTGCTAAAGCCCATCTCATACTCCCGCTATCTTCTGATAAAAACGTCTCCTGTGGCTGCCACCTGAACCTTGCTATAAAATCTTTTTGCTTAAGACTGTTCCTTGAGTAATTGAACAGACGTAGCAGGAATAAAAGACTTCAAAAAATATTGTAGGAAAACCCGTATACAACTTTCTGTTTCTATTAAGTCAACACTAGGTTGATGAATTAAGAAGTATATAGAGTTGACGATAGCCTTCATTAAAGCAAGTAATGTGAATTGAATAGAGATATTAGAACAATTATATTCATTTTTTCGTAGTATTACAATCTGCGCATAGGCTTTCAGCAAGATTTTTGTAAGTTTATATTGTAAGGTATGCCATATTGTCAAAGAAGCCCCCCCCCCGGGGAGGACTCCCATATATCGTAGGACGGGGATGATCGTCGCATTTTTTCAGAAATACCCCTAAAAGATACCGGAGTATTACGAAGGTAGGCGTGGCGACATAAGATTTTTACCCCTAAAAGATACCATCTAAAAATGAACAAATTTATAATTTTTAAGCATTTTGAATAGTTCCAGAGATGCCAACTTCAAATACCTTCTGTTATTATTATATAATATGTTATTATCTTAAAATGATACCCTAAAAAATACCAGCTTAGACTTTGGTGGCCCAAAAACCTTTTAGACACCCTAAAAGATACCAGATCCCTAATTTGACCTCTAAAAAATACGACGGTCATCCCCGCCCGTTCCCAACTGAAATCCCCCCCCCCCGCGCAAAGAAGTTGCGTCCCTTAAACCTTATATTTGATAGTTTTTAAAGAAAATATGTGAAATGCATAAGAATTTGCCGTATTATATCTAATTATCAAATTGGTTTTCGTTTTCAATTTTGCTTGGTGTTTTTAAAGAAACTCTGTCACACTTATTTTCCCCTTACAATGACGTTTCTCTTTCTACATAATAAACTTCAGTTAAAAGACCCCTAGCAGCGGTTTTACATGAAGATACATTAGAGAATTGCAGCTTGGTTCTATCCTCTAAACGAATAATATTTTGGCCGTTATTCGTTGCATTGTTTTGCTTCAAGTTATTTTTATTTGAAGTGTTTTTTGATGTTAACCCCTGAATCGTGTTACGAAATTTTCGTGGGAAACCAAAGCAAAGCCTACACCGTCTTGTCAAAGCACCAAAAATGAAAGGATCGATCATGCTATTTGCATATAGAAGAACATAAGCCAACGTTTTGGCACTTTCAAAATGCCGCCATTTATATCCGTTACCAAAGTCGTACCACAGAAACATGACATGGAAAGGAAGGAGACATAGAGCGAACGCCACAACAGCACAAATAAAAATTTTTACAATTCGAAGATTCCGTCGAGAACGTGCATCCATTGCTTTCCTACCAAACGATGAATTTCTTGTAGAGGCCATAATTACCCGAAATTGCTTCAAGTTTTGATGCATTCGGATTCCTATGTGAATATACGCCGTGGTGATTATGGTCAGCGGAAAAAGGTAGAAAATCAAGAAACTGCACATCGTATAAGCTTTGACAAAATTAGTCTCGGGCCATAATTCCAGACATTTACGGTTCTCTACTTTTAGTACAGCGATATATGGTGACACTAAAGCGATGCATGAAATCCAAACTGCAAACAGAACCAAGGCTAAATATTTCTTTCCCTTTCTTCCTTTCAGCGGCTTTGTAATAGCTCTGTGGCGCTCCAGCGCCATACACAGCATGATAAACACAGATACAGCCATAAAAACTGTTTGTAAAGGATAAATGACCTTACACAAGAAACCACCAAACGGCCAATATCCCAATGCAATCTCGATGAGGTCGAACGGAACGCTTATCAAACAAACACACAAATCTGTAATCGTTAAGTTCAATACAAAGAGTTCGCTTCCTTTCAGTCGTTTCTTTACCAATATAGAAGCAACAATTACAAAGTTTCCTAGAGTACCCACAACTATGATGAAGGAATAACAGAATATTTTGAAAACTTTGATGCTGCCTTCAGTAAATGTACCATTAACAATGCCATCTGACATTTTGGTAGACATGTTTACATACATCGCTCTTGTTTTCGACCCAACAGCAACGTTCTGTGTCCAAGAAATATAACGAGATTATCTTTTACTTTTTTTAAAAGGCAAGGTCTCGCAGTTCTTTTGATATTTCTTCCTGCTTCTTTCTTCTAGTTTCTCTAGACTTAAATACGTCTTTCACATTTTTTCTTGGCTTCAGCTTAATGTATGTGTTTATTCCTGATAGTGATTTTGCAGGTTAAAGATTCCTGCTGTTTCCTTTAGTAAATAGATTCCTAAAAAAATAGATTATAGTCAATGTTATGATACACCCAACAACGTTGAAAACATTTCTAAATTCTGTCGTGCTGTGTCACTCTTAATTTAAATTATTTTCAGCTCTGTAAACCATTTTGTGACAGTTATATAATTTAGCCATTTAAACTTAATTTTCAGAGGATGTCTCTTTCCACCAATCAGCCCTTGGGACCTCAATCGTTTACTTCACTATGAATATCAAGAAAACCAAGCCAGCGACAAACTTTACCATTTAGCCGTTGATTTGATTCATACTAGAAATGTAATTAACGTAGTTGGAACAGTCATATTTCTCAGAAAAACTCTCACTCCATGTGAAATCAATACGAGTTTTAAAATGACAGTTATATTACTTGGAAATAGATACCCGTATTTGTGCTGCGGAGGAAAAACTTTGAAGATTATTTATGCTAGATTTTTAATGCAAAGTGTAGT
Organism: Isaurus tuberculatus; assembly: GCA_025447995.2. NCBI lineage: Eukaryota > Metazoa > Cnidaria > Anthozoa > Zoantharia > Zoanthidae > Isaurus > Isaurus tuberculatus. Next base: position 5,439 of record JAOEHV020127031.1, on the reverse strand, counting down.
TGCTACCTGTTTATAAATTTATGAATATAGTAACTTAACGTTTTAGCAAAAAGAAGTTCAATTTATCTTATTTTAATCAAAATTCTTTGTACGTTCGTGGGATTTTCTTCATTGTAAAACTTGTGTTACTATTTTTAATTTCACAATTTACTACAGGAAAAAACTTTCCGGTCCGCTATGAAAAATTCCTTTTTTAGTGCTTTACATATAAAAAAGAATTTGCATTGTTATTGTTTTTGTTATTATAGTTGTCTTTTTTACTCGGCAAGTTTATAGCCACACTAAAAAGTTATTCAATGCGTTCTGAATTGTAAAACGCGGATGTTGATCAACAAATTGCAATTATTACAGTTATGAAAATCCTTTTTTTTAAGTTTTGAAATTAAAATTAAAAAGGTGAAATCAGTAATTTATTTTAAAGTAATTTATTCTTGTGTAACTTCAAGTGTTGTGCCATAGTGATTTATCAAATTTGGCACCTGGCCAGTCAGTAATTACAATATAAAAACAATGAATAGATGAAAATAAGATGTGGTAGTAAATAACACGATTTGATATGATATGATGGCATATGACTTGATACGATATATAGAGAATACTTCATAGAAAGTGAGCGCGTATGGTTGTTTTTCACGAGTCGTGAAGTATCATAAAACAAACGAGTGAGCACAGCGAACGATTTGGCACATTGTTTTTCTCACACGTAAAATGACGATACGCGGATTGTGGTTGGTTGAAAATTTGATGAGTAAATCTCGATACGTATATGAGAATATTTGATACGAGATGATGTGCGTTTATATAATTTGTTATAATACGATAAGATACGATACATTATGATAAAATATGATGTTATGTGATGCGATTTGATGTGATATGATAAAGCATTTAATAGGTTACGTGATTTGGTATGATTTGCTATAATATATGTAAAAAAGATACGATTTAAGTTGTATATTAAATTAATATGGTCTTTGATATAATATAAAACGACAAGATGTGATTATTCCCAAAAAAGAAAATGAATGGAGGCGGACATGTAACTTAAGTTGCAAAACATCGAGATTCAAATATAACGCCAGGTACTATGTTAATCTTTAGGGGATAAAGTAAAGTTATGCATTTATAATGTCCCTTTCCCATATGGATATGCTCAAAGTCGCATTACCCCCAGCGGACCGAAAGCACATATGTCATATAGGTGCCTCTGGCAGCCACTATAATGCGGTCCATTCTAGTAGGCTGGTACTCATTTACCTACCTCGGAGGGATGGAAAGCTGAGTGAGCTTTTAACGGGAAATAAGTCAACCAAATGTTGAACCTTTGACCAGGCCGGGGATTGAACCCGGGACCTCAGGGTTGGGAGACAGAGATCTTACGACTGCACCACCCCTCCAGGATAGATGTTTTTGTATTTGCCAAGTAATATGGAAAATACCTTTAGGAATGATGAATGCATGAACAAGATGTTGACCATTAACTTTCCTGGAGTTAGCCTTTCCTTGTTTTTCGAGAGGTTTTCAATGAACTATTCGGTAAATACTGAAATAAAATGTGATATGATGGGATACAATAAATAGGGTATGATTCAACATAATATAATATAATAATGATACGATGTTATAAAAGAGGAGATATGCATGACACGGTGCAATGATAACAAATATGACATGGCATGATAATGTATGAAATCATTAGGACATGGTAGGAACCTGCTATGGTAAAGAAGGACTTGATATCATATATGAAATATGACAAATGATAAATGATGAATGATAAACGATAAATGGTAAATGATGTATGATGCATGATGCATGATGCATGATGCATGATGCATGATGCATGATGCATGATGCATGATGTATGATATTGGATGTTGGATGGGACACAGAAATCTAGAATTCTCAAAACTTACAATTGATAAAGACAACAATGATTGCAGGAAAGAATTATCAAACATCGATGATGATCATTAACCTAAGGATTCCAATGTTGTAGTGTTTTTACACTAAATGGGACAGTCATATTTTGATTAAAAAAACGCTGCAAAGCACGAAATGTATTAAACAAAATGTTTGTCTGACTATAAATATGTATAAAACATTTTCATGAGTAAAAATTAAGTCGTCAGTCATTTTATTTAGTTGGGAGAAAATCTCATGATTAATCAATACATAGCATTATATCGACAAAATAAGGGAACCTTTCTAGAGCTTGTTTAGAGAAGTAGGAGAAGAATTAATTATTCTTTTCAAAGACTAAAATATAATAAATCAAAAAGTCAACACGACGTATAAAATTTAACAAAATACTATATTTCGGCTAGCCAAACCAGCCTTCTCACTCCTCAGGTGTGAATTTCAAATTGGTTTACTTTCGGCAACAGTGTCTGTAACTTGTCCTGGAACAATTTTAGCCATTGCACGGGGTTTTGCACGCTGCAATGGCTTGTGCAACTCGTCTCGCAATGGCGTTGCGAGACCAGTTGCACGAAAAATTGCCTCGTGTAACATCAGCTTAAACTGCTCTACACCAATTTGAATTTCACAACTGAAGAAGGCTGATTTGGCTAGCCGAAATATAGTACTTTGTTAAATTTTATACGTCGTGCTGACTTTTTGAATTATTATATTTTAGTTTTTCTACTATTGTCAACCAAAGCTTAAACTTTGACGTAAGTGGTTTACATTATTGTCTGGTTATTTTTTAAAACTATAAAAAATCGCTTTTGAAAGAGTTGGAATAATTCATGTAAAGTAGATATATTATTGATAAAGAATTCCTTTTTTCAGAACATCTTATCATTTATAATAAGCCGCTACTATATTAATACAGTAACACAAGTATCTCTTTGACTAACAAACACTTTAGTTTCAAAATATAGATAAGGCTTTCCGTTTGATATACACCGATACTGCAAGTTGTATTAGCGAAGTTTGCATCTTTTGCCAACACTAAAGGCAATGTTGCACCGACATAAACATTAGTTTAGTTTCACATTTTTTTTTTACAGTGAAAATTTAAAAAATAAAAGTTTTTTGCCCTTTCTAGTTTCTGGTATCTTTTATAAGTATGTTCTTTATAAAGTTTAGACATTTTTTGGCCACATGTTTTCAAAAAACGTGTCGTTTTGTTTTGAATAAGATATCTGATTTGAGAAGGGAGAAAGAATATTTTGTACCCATTAGAAAATGCGACAGGGAGGGGCTTAGGAACCACAAAATTATTCAAAACTAAAAAGCCGTATTGTCTTTCATTAACGAAACCAAAAGATTAAATGACTAATTAAAAAGTACAGTATTATCTTCAAAACTGACAAAACCTTATAAAGGCCGCAAAACCTCAAATCCTTCTCTTTTCGTGTTAAAAAGCAATTTTCTGATATACAATGATTTTAAGCTCATTAATTTGAATCTATATGCGAACCTAGCCAAAACAGTTTCCACTTAACGGATACGTCATAGTCTGATTTTAATGTATTAGCTAAATAATCTATCTTTCTTGTAAAAAAATTGCTCTTGCAAAACAGAAATTTTGCTAAGAAAGTTTTTTATGAAAAGCAGTGGTAATAATATAGGTGTATAAAACATAGTTCTAAAACTCAATTTTTATAAGTTCTAAAATTTAATGTTTAAAATTTCATGTCAACTTAACTAAATTGATTTGAGCTAATTTATAGCTCTTCTTACCGATTGTTTTAAAAGCGAAGAGACATATAGAAAACTCTGAACCTACTTTTCAATCTGGTTTTTTGTTGTACCGTTATATTCTTGTTGACTTTGTTTGATTTGTCGTTCACTTCCAAGCGCCTGTTTCAACTATTATCTTTAATGAAATGAATTTGAATAAAATGCCCTCTGAATAAAACAATGACCTGCAGATTACGATTCAAAAGAATTATACTAGGGTTTTTTAAGTATAAGAAAGTGTTCTTGCTAATTAAGGGATTTGTCTATATTGTTTGCATTGTTCAGTGATGTCTCTTTGCTTTTAGGACAGAATTCAAAACGAATGATTTTCATTCTCGGTGTTTTCGCCTTGGACTAGTGATGTACTGAAATCACAGCGATTTTTGTCCGATAGAGTACTACAGTACACAAAGCTTGAGAAGAAAAAGAAAAATGGTGTTTCCGTTTTTCAGAAGACGAAAAAACTTTACCCAATTAAATAATGGCCTAGTTTGATTTTAGAGGCGACAGGCCCAGATCAAAACAAACCAATCAGCTTGCAATTAGCTAGAACTTTATCTAAAAAAGTTACAATCACTACGATCAACATAACTGCAAAAAGCCAATTTTAAATGACTCTCTTTTTTTCTGAAGCATTGAAAAGGAAAGGCAAAGCCCGAGAGAAATTTTTCCATGCACTTCAATTTAGTAATCAATAACAACCGTTTCTTCTCACACTTTTAAACTACAATCTCCTTTACTTCATTAATTTATACTTACAGTTGATAACGCTTTCAAAAGCAAGCTTCCTTTTTGTAGCTTATTCGTTCGCTCTATAACTGTGAAATTCGCTCGAAGATAATAACTACCGAAAATTTTTAGGTTATATTATTTAGCAGGCTGACCTGAATGTAATTACTTATGACTTATGTATTCATTCTCTCCTGATTCAAAGGCTTTGTGTATTGTTCCATTTGTAATGAACACATAAAATGACGTAGTCCTGGCGATTTCGATACCACACTTCTTGTTTGTTACGTCTAAAGCTCTTCAACAAAACTGTATATGTGTTCTGTTTGACGTAGTTCGGTTTTTCTAAAAAGTGTGGAAGCTAGATAGATAAAAATATAGACTACTCCTGCCTGTTTTTGTCAAAAATTTCGTTTCGCAGCCCCTGGTGGGTTTTTAGAAATATGTATATTGTTTCTTCGCGATTTAACTCTAAAATTAATGCGTTTGACTAAATTTAGATTAACTAATGCTTTGCAAATAAAATATGAGAAAACTTCTATTGGTATAGTAAACTTAAAATTTTTGCTTGTTTTACTGTTTTTACCAAAACAAAGATTAACTAGCGTTTGATAGATTTAAAAGCTGCGAAAAAAATACAAAATTCTACGGGTTTTAATGCCATGAGCTAATCAAGCAGCAATTACAAAACAAACTAAATGTGTAATAGCAAGTTTTTACGCAGAAGCTAGAAAATATTCATTACTGCTAAAAACGTCATGCAAAATTTACTTTGTATACACGATTCAGGTAGTTTGTGACATTGAACGTTCGGCTCAACAAGTAATGGTAAGAGTTGATCTATAATTTTAGTTTTATTTTACAATTATTTTATCCAACAGACGTCAGAAAATAGTCCTTATATTTCAAACTTTGTATTTTAAAAGCTTTTGTGCTAAAAAAATTTGGCGTTCCAGCGATAGTTTTTAACTAATCTTTCACAACTCTGTAATTAGCGCATTGAAAATAAAAATGTTCCAA
>JAOEHV020126920.1:0-14701 GCA_025447995.2 Isaurus tuberculatus | reverse complement strand
TTTTACTTGGTCTAAGAAATGGTAATAGTTGTGAAAATTGGAGTGACCACATGTGCTCTTTGAGCGCCTTTTATTTAAGTAGATAGAACAACCAAAATACACCTAAGCTAGTTCCCCAGACGGTAATTTCACCTTTTTCGAAAATCATTGTTATACTGGAGATGTCTAAAACTCGCAGAAAATAAGAATGAACCATAATTTCAATTAAAGCTATCGGTATAAACTATATTGACGTGATCTCTCAGCATTTCTTTTGTCCTATTTTATCTCTTTGCGATGTTGTAGTTTTTTCCTAAAAGTTTTTGTTTTTTATTTAGGTTTTCTAACCCCGTGCCTGCTCAGTACGGCGTGTACAAACCCATCTGTATATTTTTCGCTCTGGTGGACTACATACATTACATGCTCAAGGTGGGAACAAAAAATTGATTTTTACTGTTTAGCTAAGAGTAAAATGAAAGTAGGGGTAAAGGGTTAAGGAAGGAAGGAATTGAAAGCTCCGAGGTACTTTTTGTCGATAATACGGCACATTGTGTAAAGTTGCATAACAGCACGATAAAAACAGCGTTTGAAAATTGATGGGAGTGGATTAAATGGGATAGAACAGAGTAGAAAAGAGTGGGGGAGGGAATGTGGAGTGGGGGGGAGAAATCCATTCCTAAAATAAATACTTTGCTTTCATCATGACTAACGTTCAAAAATCGATGAAACAGAAACTCATTTTTCGGTTAAGAAAAATACAAAAACGTTGTTGAATCCTCTAAGTGCCAAAAGGTCTAAACTTTCTTAGTGTGCTGGAAATTTCCAGCGACTGTTTAGCAATTTTTTGATGGAAAAATTTGAATAAAAGAAAGTTTTTAAAAACCAAAATACCAATGTCAAGCTGAAATACTTCGTCATTTTATTTAATGTAACTTAATACATTGTTTGACGTGATGGGATTGTTACGGACAAATTGAGTTGGACGGAGGTATTGTAATGACCAAGGTTAAGTAAGGTTTTGTTGAATTTATTCCTTATCTACATCATCTTATTTCTATACAGAAACCTCTAAAAAACTCCTCATCAAGCTGGCCGCAAGCCATGGCTGATTTCATTCGAAATAACGACGAGGCGGTTTTGAAAGGGTGTGACAGGGTGCGTAAGTTGACTTACAGTTTTTAAAATAAGTAATTAGTGAAGTGAAGGCATCGCTTTGCTTTTACATTGTTTATAAAACGCTTTGTTCTGGATAAACTTTTTTTCGAAGTGTGCGTCTTTTTGTACCTGTTTTGCCCTGAATTTATAAGACAAAATATTTACAGTATAAAACTACAGTTTATACGCTACTTTATGATCAAGGTCTCATATTTTAACAAAGTCAGATTTTTATTGCTTATTTTTATGCTTCTTTGTTTCACAGATGTTGTCACTGTACCAGGATGATCTTCTTCCTACAGAATCTTTTGCTGAGTTTTGCGATGCAGCAGGTGAGATTACTAGAGATGATGGTGATTGTAATGATGATGGTGGTGATGAAGGTGATGGTGTTCATGATGATGTTGGTGTTAGTGACGATGACGATGATGATGTTGATAATGACGGTGACGGTGATAGTGACGATGACGATGATGATGTTGATAATGACGGTGACGGTGATAGTGACGATGGTGGTGATGATGTTAATAATGACGATGACGGTGATACTGACGATTATGATGATGGTGTTGATGATAACGATGACGGTGACAGTGACGGTGATGGTGATGGGAATGATGAAAATGGTAATGCTGATACATAGTGAGAATTGTGATGAGGGCGATGATGATGACAGTAAAATGTCTTAGTGATCTACTTAAACACTGTTTGTTCTGCTTCAGGATAGCGATAGGATAGGCCGGCGCTTATCTCCGGTTTCTTTGGGGACACTAATCCATCGCAGGTTAGCTCCCAGCCGAAGCTGCTACTCATTTACCGACCTCGTAAGGATGGAAAGCTGAGTAAGCTTTGGCGGAAACGAAGGTCACACAAATGTTCAAATTTCGGTAGAGTCGAACGTGCTTCAGGATAGCAGTAAATTTCTTTTTAGAGGCATTTTTATTTACAGGAGGTTAGGAACCAAAAAGGAGTGAGGGAACTATCTAAGTTTACGTTCAGGGTATAGCACATCTTTACTGATTGAATCATTTGTGTTATTTTATATTTGGAGTTGTAAAACGTTTTAATTTAATAGGGAAAAAATTCAATTTATTCAAGCTCCTTATACCCCCGTGAAATTTGAGAAAAATTCCTTAAACAATTATTTTCATTTTTTTTATTTCAGGTGTGCTCTCTGATGTAGGCGAAAACCCGGACAAATTCATTGAAGACTTGTTTAAATCTCTTGCGAAATAAAGACCCACAGTCCCTCCCCCTTTCCTTTAAGTTCTTCCCAGTTTTGCAGTCAAGCGAAATATCTAACGATCAGTTTGCCGAATATAAAAGTTTTAGAACGTATTAGACTTAAAATGATTAGCGATAAGAACTATTCAAGCTTCTAATGTTTTTCTAGCATAACAATACAGTTACACCGTGTCACAGTGAAGGCACAATGTGATGAGTAGACTTCAGATTTAAGCGTTAAAACCAGCGTTCAAAATTAGACATTTGCTACGGCAATCTTGTAATCGTTTAAAGTTTGTCTAATTTTACCCCTAAGTTGTTTTTTTTTTCCTTTACCGAGTATAATTCTTTGAAAGTAGTTTCATTGGTTTTAGATAAAGTTTACCTTAATTGAAGCTTAGAGAAGTGCCGTTATTGAAAACTGCTTCGTAAATGTAAGTCATCTACTTGAAACTGAAGAAATGAAGAATAAAAGTGTTAAACAACTGGCTTTGTTCTATTAGTTATTGGGGTAACGGTGTTAGCACGTATCTTTTGATGCCGTAACGCAATATGTAAAGCAATTCATGGCTTCTTGATGCATTGAAAAAGGCAAAATTTATGTTCTCCCCAGTTTATACGCAGAAATTTAACAAGAAATACCAGACATATCCCAGAGATTAGTGTTGTCATTGACAATGGACTGCTCAAAGATAACTCGTGCAAAAATAACCGGTTTATAGTTTACCTTAAACTTGGGCATAAACATACACAAGATAGGCAGCGTGGAAGAAATCGATTGCGAAAGAATTCGTTAAGTTCGCTTGTCCTTTGATTCATCATTTTGAGTCAGTTTTCACCCTATCCATTGGGACAGAAGTTTTTTGATCTTAGAAACAAAGGAAACACAAAGTACGAGCCCTTTTTAGTAAGAATGGAATTGTTTCAAAATTGCTAAGACGAACAAAAATTTAACGGTAAAAAGCTTCACTCTTCCTTTTACTAACTTTTTAGGAATTCGAAATATGTTGCAGATAAAAGGAAAAGAAATCTAGCCAATGACTCGTACCAGCTCTCGGTCAAACGCAGTTTAGGCGCCTTGGATATTTTGTAGAAACTTTCCCGATGAAGGCGGATTTAACAAAATGGTGAGTTAATTTGTTTTCAGTAATTGTGCAAATTAACTATTCAGTTTCACTGTTTCTCTTTGTTTTGTGTGAAAGGAAAACAATCCAAGTGAAAGCTTTGAGGCCTGCGGCGCTGGATGTTGGAAAAGTTTTGATCCTGTAACGGATCCACGTTTCTTGCAATATGTCAAACTAGCTCTGGTAAAAACTTGTTTCGTTATATTTCTTTTGGAACTATTTGTCAGCTTTTCGTTCTTTAATAACATGGACACTGCCCTGAAAATAATTCAGTCCCCAAACTTTTATAAAGCTAATAGTTGTTATTTATTTGAATGAAAGTAAGCTTTTAAAAATGAGCGTTGTTAATTTCCTGGTTGAAGGCAGTAGCCATTATACGACAAAAGCCGCAAAATGTTAGCACACTGCAATATACACATGAACTTATGCGAAGAGCGAGGGAGAATGATGAGCGGTGGAAGAAAAAGGTTTGTGTTCCGAACTTTTAGATACATCTTTGAACATTAAGAACCATTAATACAGAATATTGCAAGAGTAGTTTTTTTCATGATAAGTCAGGCTAGTCAATGAATAAGATGTTTTTAAATTTAAATGGTACAAAGAGGGCTTGAGTAGATAGACGTTATCATATATCCTTAAGTTTCAAACAAGACCATGTTATACTTAGAATTAATAATTTATGAATCTAATTAATATTTGTTATTGTTATTGATATTATGACTATACATTATTATTTTTGTTTTTAAATGGTATAATTATTGTTTTTGAGAATACATGACAATTTTTCTTTTGCATTCTAGGCTTTAGAGTTACAAGAGACCCTTCTCCACACAAGACAAGAACTGATGACCCTACAGATTGCAGCAAAGCCAGATGGTACAAAAACACTATATGGTAATATGCAAGGAATTAATGAAGAAACAGCTCTTTTGAATCAATTCTCAATTGAAAAGAAACACGAGAACAGGAGGTTAAATTCCCTGAAGAAGCACTTTCAGTTTCTCAGCTGCTGTAAGTATACTTCTTTTATAAAGATGGACAAAAACTACAGTACTGTAACACAGTTGTTAAAAAAATTTGATTTCAGGAGAAACCTTTTTAATTCAAAAATTTGCAGATGAAAACTTTGACAATCATAATCTCATCATCGCCATCATCATCGTTATCATCATCATTTATTTTACATCAAATGCCTACAACACATAACTTAGATCAGTGATGCATTGTTGCCCTCTTACATTTTATCCTTTCAGGGGTATCTTCATCTGTGAGGCTACAGAACTTCTTGTGTCTTAATTTCTCACTCTCTCTTTTTTCAGTGCCAATCAGGTTACTAGACTATTTTTTCCAATCAGCTCTAGATCTATCCATAACCAATTTGTTCCCTGGTTTTTCCAGCGATGCTATTGACATCTCCCTTCTTTCAGTCTCTACTAAGCCTTGTGCTTCTTGTATGTACTTGTGCAAAATATTGAAACTGATTTTAGTTGGCAGTAAATAATGGATTTTCTGTTGAATATTTTAAGAAGAAAATTTATACAGCCTTAAACCCATAGTTGTGTTGCAGATCAGTACTGTAACTTTAGTTTTGTCAAAACTTAGTGTGTTTGAATAACAGTGTATTATTAGTTTACACAGTGAATGATTTTTCGTTTCAGGTTCAGTTCTCAGGCAAACACCAGAAAATCTTTCAGCTTTATTTTCTTTGGGCTTTGCTCAGGTCACTAAGGACAGCATTCTTAATGCCATCAGTCGTGAGTACACTGTTTTTTACAGGCCAGAATATTTCACGGAAACGATTATTTCCGGTTACGTGTCGGTTCCGTGCTGGCAAAATGAAGGAACCGAACACTGGTTTCCGACAATTTCTGAAATCTCCAGGCCTGATGTATCGTATTATAACTAATAAGCTATCAATTCCCTTATATAGCTATAGATGTAGTCAGTAGACGTAATGCTTACTTACTAGAAATGCATTTATTAGAAAATTCCAACCCTACTTTTTATAGTCTCCGTTATAAAAAAATAGGTTCCCATGATCAGAATTTACAGGACCGAAAAGTGGTTTCCGACAGTTTGCCATGATTCAGATACACGGAACCGAAAACTGGTTTCCGACAATTTCTGAAATCTCCAGGCCTGTTTTTAGATTGTTTCTATTGAATTTTTAGGACAAGTTTTTATTAACCCTTTCATCCCCAGACAATTAATCAAGGTCTAACTTCTCCTTACATAACTCAGGCAAAATAGTATAACTCGTAACGAGAAACTTGGAATTGATCAAGTGGAATAAGCTGTGGAAGTTGAAAAGCGAAATTCTCCCATACTACTTCTACAGAAAGTATGGAACTCAGTTGGGAGAATTTGCCAGCACCCCATTTGTCGTGTTTGGGGCTTAAAGGGTTAATGAGTGCATAATATCTTGTGATTATGGAGCTGTGAGGTTTTAGCACTTGCAGAGTTTCTTGCAAAATTCATTTTGGTACTTCCAACATGTTGAATTTTGAAACCAATTCATTAAATTGAAAATCTTGTTTTTATGGATTAAGCTTCATGTATGCTGCATAGTGACAAACTTTGATAGCACTTAAGTGCAGTCACAAACTTAGCGCATGCTTAGAATGGTAAAAAACATTAAGAATAGTTTTGTGATTAATAACTTTTAATAACTTTTTTTTGAATTCCAGTGCTACTGAGCAAAAGCACGAAGCCACTCTATCTTAAGCTATTTCAAATATTCATGTTTTTTTGAAGATTAAAAAATATCAAATCTTCACTTAACAGAATATTTTAGAATAAAATTCCAACACACACAACCTTTCTATGGAAAAGCTAAAAAGTACCAACAGTGCCTAACAAATGGTAAATTTTCTTATGTTCCATATTTCTTATTTTTAGTTGTCATTGAAGAAGTAAAGGATTTCTGTACTGAGAATAATTTTGATAGAAAAGAACAGCTGATATTGAATATTGGAAGAATTGCAAGTAAGTAAATGTTTTTTTTAATTTTTGTGAAATGTACAATAAATCAAAGTTTCCGATAAGTGCCAGGCGATCTTCCATGAGTACCCCCCTTTTTCTACCAGACCCGCACGATTTCCAATCAGTTCTGCATAAATTGTCGTCAGTGCTGAGCGAATTCCCAACAGTGTAATCAGATTTTCTTATTTTAAAAGTTAGTTGTATCAACAACCGTTTTCTCAAGGTTATTGTAAAGTTTGCACAGCGAAGAACTAGTCAAAGCAATTGCAAGCGTTTAACTTAAGTTAGCGCAGGTGTTGCTAGATTTCTCATATACTGCAAAGATTATTGTATAATTTTTATAGTTTTTAGATTGTTGTACTTCACAACAGTTGTTTTATTGGTTATTTGTACTATATTCTATTATCATCTTCATCTTAATTCCTTTTTTTTCCTTTAGATAGAATAGGGCGATCAATGAGTCCTCTTTTGACTTCTGTACCTGCAGTACTTGTGCCCCTCCATGATCTAAAACCTCAGTAGTCCTTTCTGTGAGCATTTCTTTGATCGACCTCTTGCGTTTTTTTACTAGCGTCTGTTCTAGTGTCCTATTTCACTTCCATCTCCTTTTTCTGATGGTGATCGTTTGTATTGTTTTATACTGCGTACAGTGTTTTGCTGCTGAAAAATTTTTGGTTTTCTTAATGTACTTCCTTAGAGGTTTGTGACGCGCCCGTTCTTTCCACGTACCAAGAAGAAATCAGCAGAAGGCTTCTTAACCTTGTAGACGGAATGATAGAAGTTGTTATAAACAACAAAACCAATTCGGTAAGTACATCCACCTTATTGTCATTGATTTTTCAAAAACTAAGAGAGTTTAAATAATTAATATTTAACATTTTTACGTGCAGGGAGCGATTGCCCAATTTCCCGAGCCAGAGGCTCATGTTTAAGCGGTCGACGGCACAAATTTTGGCGTGAAAGTCGATTCAATGAGAAAAACCCTCGGAGAAAGACTGAGACAGGCGACAAAACCAGCCTACTGGCGAATATTTCGAATTCGGGTGCATAGTGGTGGGAGGTGTGAGTGAAAACCTGACTTCCCATTGTGTTTTATTATTTGGTTTAAAAGTGTATTTCTTATATATAAATATATTAATACAACAAAGATTACATAAATCGTTTTAATATTTTGAAGTATGTTACACGGGTTGTATGTTGCGAAAGGCAAGAAAGTTATAAAGAAAGCAACAGACTTAAAAGTTTCAAGATGTAAGAAACATTTGCATTAATTTTAACTTGAGTGTGAGAAGCAGTTGATACATTTAAATTCATTATAGAATTTAAGAACAATGAATTAATAATGATTAAAAACACAATAAATACAAAGAATTAGTGTTAACGATACCTATACTGTAGTCTCCAGGGACACTGAACTTCACAATGTAGTTAAATTATTGCAGTTTTTGTCACAAGTTGCAACTTGAGGACGGCTTCAGTATGACTTGGAAAATTCGTTTCTAAACCGAAGTAATTTTTATTATAAACTAATGGTTGTCTAACAGTAGTTGAACCCAGTCTTCCAAAGGGATATATGACCGTCTTTCAAAAAAGCTAACAGCATTTTAGTATAGTATTAAGAAATGAGTTCTGTTTTTACTTTGCATGTGTTTGAAAGTTCCAAGAGCAAGAACAGTTGTCGCAGTGCTTTTTACAGCTTGCTAAATTGCCCTGCGTGGGTGATCTAATCCTCCAAAGACTAGCTTCTACAGTAAAGAGTTTTTCAGACGTACTAAGGGAATCAAATCAAGGTGAGGTGATTACTCTTCTGCTTAAAAGTTTACAATGTGTTTTATGCATTCATAATAAATATATGGGGTAGTACGGAAATATTGCCGAGTTTGCAAAAATGAAGAGTTTAAATCTTTGGAAACTTTAAAAAAAAAAAACAAGTGAAATTACGTTTTATCTATACGAAGTTGATGCAGTTGTTTCTTTGAACAATTACAACCAATCAATTGCTCTCCTCTTATTAGCGGGAAAAGCTAACTGGCGCCAAAGCAACTCTTTAGGATGCGTTTTAAAATTGGTTTGTGCTGATATGATATAGTTCGAGAGGGTCTTAGAAAACAACGAAAGTTGTTGAATTTCGTTATATTGGAAATTCGTGGAAAATTTTATCCGAGAACGGCTACGAACCAAATGACAGATTTACCAATGCGAAGTTCTGTTGATATGCATTGCTTTTCCTTCAACTAGTGGTAACAGTATTTTTGCTTACAAGTGTATTCAGTTGCGTTTAATATATCCCCAATCGTTTCTTGCTGGTTAATTTCTTGCTAAAGAAAGAACGCATAAGGACCTATAACTTACCGACAATCTTCAGTCAGGTTTTTATGGCCAAAACTTTATAATAATTTCCCTGCTAAAACTAAAGAATTGATTCTGAGCCAATCTTTCAATTTGTTGCTTTGTACGCCATTCAGGCTTTTTAAAATCAGTAATATCTAACTTGTAGTCAATCTTTGCTTACAGATACACGCCATCTTGCACAGAACGTTCAACAATATAATAATCTTTTCTTTGTCTTGTCGACCGTGGAAGCGATAATATGTGAAAAAGCAACTACTGGCTTCCCAGAAGAACAAGGTAAAAACTTTCAATGTGTGTTTAGTGTTCATCTTATTAAATAAAGTTCTTCTCCCTGCTTTAGTGTCAGTTCAAAGTCTTTTATTTTCAAAAGAAAGAATTAATTATTATGAATCGTTTTTGTAGCTATTTTTGTTGTTATTGCTGCCGTCGTCTTTTTCTTCGACATTTCTTTGTTTGTTATTGACTTCGCTCTTTTGCTATTGCCTTTGTTATTTTTGGTGTCGCTGTTGCTGTTCTCTTTGTTGTCGTTATTGTTTCTGTTGTTTTCCTCCTTGCTGTTACTGTGGTTCCTGTTGTCTTTGTTGTGTGGCTTTAGCTGTGTGTTTTGTTTCTGTTATTGTTGCTTCTTTTGTTACAAGTCATTGCTTTCACTGCTTGACCTCGGATGGCTAACAAGAAATCTCGGAATTTACGATAATTTATTTGTTTGCCCATGCAAATTTATAGTTAACAACTAGTATAGTGTAAGATTAAGTATATTTTTTCATCAATAACTTCGGTTCTATTATTGATTTATTTTATTTTACCGTGATCAAAACAACCGTTATTGTAAATCGAAACGCAAAAAGCAATCGTTGCGAGTTACACTGTTTTCATTTCAAGCGCCAAAAAAAGGTTATTCTTTGCCACACATCCGAACTCGACATTTTAAATATGGAAAAAAGCCATCGCAAAGATCAAAACGCTATTCCCACTATTCCCAAGTTGGATATTACAAACGTGTTCTGATTATATTTCCCACCATAAAAACTGTCTTTATCCAAACATAAGCCTTGCAGCTTGTTTGATCCCGCGTCTCCTACACGAAGTAGTATTGAAAGGGGGTTTTCGATTTAGGACTTGTTGTTTCAGGAGCATATCAGGCCGTTATAGTTCATAGTTCGTTGAATTAAAAGAAAAAAATTCTCAAAAAACTAGCAGATCGTTTTTGGTAAACACGTCAAGTCAGATCTTATTGAAATTGGAAGGAAAAAGATATAAAGGTATTAAACATCGTATATCTTGGCACATGTTTTAACTGCAAAGCACATTATGTTGGGGAAACTTGCCGAAATTTCGAAATCAGACGATCGAAACAAAGAGATCCCAACTACAATTCAGAGCCGGCCTGCCACATAGCCCAAAACATAAACCTGTGACGGATTAGAGTCCCGTCCAGGGGGACTGCAAATAAACACCGGAGATAAGCGCCGGCCCAATGGGCCTGATAAGGCTAGGAAAAAGATTTAGCTTTGTTTTATATGGAGAACATTTAATTCTGCGACTCACTGGAAAACTCGAAAGTTTTAAGAAGCTGTTACATTGCTAATTTAAAACCCCCTCTGAACAAACATTTAAATTCTTTTGAATTCAACCTTTTCCCACGAGGAATAATCTAATAATTCCTTTTATTTTACTAGTAGCAAACCCATAATCTGTTCGTATTTTAAACCTGAAGATGGCCAAGTATAGACCGAAAATGTTTGTTTTGTTTGTTTGTTATGCAATGATGTCCTTCTTTACATCATGTAATATTCACCTTCTTGTGTATTTCAGTAAAAGAATCAGTGTCATCAGCGCTAGAAGATTCACTGTTGCAGATATCCGTCTCCTTTCCAGTGTTTGCTCATTACGTCTGGCGAGTATCTGCATTACTGTCGGATCAGTATTGTCAATAAGGACAAGTTAAATCAAACTTTACATTAGCTCTAACCATGTCAGCGACAACTGTTTTGGGCGATTTAGTAAATGCTGCTCCATCTTCTTCCGTCTAAATTACAATGCGTAATAAATTGATATTTAGTGATACAGACTTTCTGAAGATATTTAGTGTGTACCAGTCAAATCAAAGCTTCAACATCCCCCCGGTCATTTGACGCCTTTTCCTGCCCTGGGGGCTTTGATCATCTTAGTCTTTCCAGGGACGGGGCATTTGGTCAACACTCATAGGGGGTGAGGAATTTGATCGCTAGCCTCGATTTCATGTTAAGTGTCCCGCTGATTTCACGTGGGTTGAAAAGTTATGGCGGAGACAAACTTAGATGAATTCGATCAAAGGAAAAGATTGTGGAATCGTGGCGGGTTGGTTGAAAACCAAAGGCCTACAAAAGCTTTGTTCCGTATTTGAAGGTATTAAGAAACATTTTATATTGTCTTTGAGAATATATAAAAAATATTAAATTGTATTTACAATATAAACAGTAATAGGTACTTTTCGCGGGGGTGGGGGCATTTGATCACCTGAAATTGACCTATGACGAGGCATTTGAACAGCTTTCTGGCCGGGGGAGGCGGGGTTTGTACAAAAATTTTCCAAAAATTCAAATGCCCGGGGGTTGCCCGGAGGGGGATTATGAATCATCGATTTGACTGGTAATTAGCCTTTGAATACTTTCTATGAAGTTAAAACGCCTAACTTAAATAATTCAAGATTGAAGTTTTTGTGAGCGCCGCCGTAAGTAGTGTAAGAAGCTGATGTTTCAAGCTTAGCCCTTCTTTAGAAAAACAGAAAAGTTAAAGAAATTAAGGTTTTATACGAGATGTAAAAGATATACTGATCGAAATGAAGGTAAAAAGTAAAGTATGAGGTTCCAAAAGCTTCTTACTGCCAAGACTTAAGCGCACTTCTTAAGAGCCTTTTTTATTCGGCTATGCCGCTAAATATTTAGATACTTAATATTAGCTCAAACCAATGACTATTTAACAATAAAAATACACGGCGAGATTTGACGTTTCGACGTCTCGCTGGACATCATTCTTAAAATGAATTTACAAAGTTAAACGAGTTTGAATCATAATTGCAAAAAAGGATGTCTTGAGGGAATTCATACAGAGTTTAAATAAATTGTTAAGTTAATCCATTGTTCTCTAAACAAAGATCTTGGCACGTATAGAGTCTGATTGTTTATTAAGCGATGGCTTGATCTTACGTATAAATAACATTTCATATACTAAAAAATCGAATTTCGAACGACACTTCTTAAGTATATCAAAACAATCAACAAAATCAACAGAATTGTCATTGTGTTCTTTGAAGTGTTTACCGACGGTTGACGATCTGTGTTCCTCAATGCGCTGGTGTAAATGTCGTTTGGTATAGCCGACATAGTCACACAGACCACATTGAAAACGTTAGACCACGCAGTGCTGGTTGACAATATGAATTCCCTCAAGACATCCTTTTTTGCAATTATTATTCAAACTCGTTTAACTTTGTAAATTCATTTTGAAAATGACGTCCAGCGAGACGTCGAAACGTCAAATCTCGCCGTGTGTTTTTATTGTTAAATGTTTAAATAAGGGTTTATTACTTACGAATGACTTATTGTAAACTAAAAAGATTGTTCAAATTAAGTAATCTTAGGGAAGGGTGACACTGCGCATTAATTTATCCTGTTGTCCAGTTATTCACGCGGCAGTTTCCAAGTTTTTTTAATATGTTCTTCTAAACGTAACTGTTACATGTCACTAAGTTTCTAAGATTTTTACTTTTAAGAACACCACTCAACTTCATTGGTACTTTGCGGGTTGTTTATTTTTTTTTTCGGAAAACAAAGTAAGTCGTACTTTTTGTTTTATATGATAACAATGCAGATATTGCGTTATTTAATTAAGAGCGGTTTTCTAAACTTAGTTCTCGGAAAAAAAACTCGTTCGGGTTTTACGCTTGTTCTGGTAACTTGGAAAGAGCACCTAAATCATTTTCAGTTTCATCAAAAATGGCAATGTCAAAAACAAAATATAGCGCACTAAAATCGCGTTTTTACCTTCTCATTTCATGAGATCAAAATTAACCGGAAAACGAAGACACTATGGGTAAGGAAATAAGCTCTTTAACTCTATCGTTCTGAACGATATAAGATAGGCCCCCTGCAGGGTAGAGGTCACGTGGTATAAAATACGCAAATTTAGAAGGCAAAAGCAAGTTACAAGTCTCCATTTTGAAATGGGAAACAAAGAAAATTCACAATATTATAGTTAATTTTGTTTTGTCTTGGAGGCCAACATATTCTTTTACCATTCAGTATGATGTATTTTGTACCATGTAACCTCTATCTGAAATGGGCCTACTGTTTCATTCGCATCTAATGGTTGATAACGTCATCATAAAAAAATTTATTCACTTTCATAAGTAAGAGAACTATGAGTTTCTACTAAGTAAATATCCTGCTTTTTAATTTTTATCCTGCATTATCTACTTGTAGTTTAGACTTTGTCTGAATTAATGTTGTTTTCAATCTAAGTACATCGGTTTTGAGACGACATTCGCGCACGGAAATCCATAAAAATATTTTTTTCTAATCCTTTTCTAGGCCAACGTTTTACATACGATGTATCATCAAGTATAAACTGGCCTCTGTTGTATTTCCCCATGATGAGGTAATCTTTTTTCAGTTTCATTTCGGGACAACGGCATCCAGCCCGCTTCATAAACTCGACCATTTCACCAACCATGAAGTTTGGAGTACCAGGCTTAATAACCTCTTTGATAATCAGAGAGTAAGTGAGCCACGACTGTCTCCTCTTGTCTGACTCGTCAATGAGACCAACTCTTCCTCGGAAAGCTAAAAAATACAATTTGTACAAAATGAGGTAAAGCATGTAACAGTGGTTTTCATGTCGTGACCTTGTATGTGTGGCGGACCCGCTCTCATAAATTCCCCCACTTAAGCTTCATGACATTGTGAGACATGCTTCGTAAATCTTTTTTTTTAAGCTGTCTTTTGAAAACTTGTTCATTTTATTATAAACCATTTTTAAAAAAATAAATGAGTGGACCTAGTCACCACGACATTAGAAAACTGCATAGTTATGAATGATCACACTGGCATGTTATACAAAGCTAAATCCTTTTCCTAGCCTTATGGCCCATGGGGCCTGCGCTTATCTCCGGTGTTTATTTGCAGTCCCGCTGGACGGGACACTAATCCATCGCAGGTTAGCTCCCAGCCGAAGCTGGTACTCATTTACCGACCTCGTAAAGATGGAAACCTGAGTAAGCTTTGGCGGAAAAGAAGGTCACTTAAATATTCTAGTGAGAAGAGTTGTACTGTCATACTCACCAAAGTCGTAATCATTACAAGCTTTTGTTAATAAATCTGACGCTCTCTTGACAGCGGGATTACAAGCAGTGCACGAATCTGAAAAACAAACCCAAAGTTTCGATTTTGTAACAAAAACGAAACCGATGAAAAAAACAAAGGACATGTTTCGTATAGCAATACAGAGTTTTTAAAGAATTTTTTAGAACGCGAGGCTGAATGATGTCCAAATTTCCAGATATTAAAAATATGTTGAAACATACTCTATACTGAGAATAGGGCAAAGAATTTCTTTTTCGTTCATTGCAGATGGTAATATAACACTGCGTGTAATGTTAGCACTGCAATGTGAGTTTTAGAAGCACAATATACATTGATCTGTGCATCATTCAATGCATAGTTTTTAATATTTGTTTAATGAGTAAGTACAACATTTGATTTAAAACAGTTAAAGGTTGAACTTAATCCGAGCCAAAGGCTCATGACTCCGTTGGTACAGCTTTTGCCCGGGGGGGGGTACTCCCATATATTGACTATACGGGTATGTGCCGCTGTTCAGGGTATAGTTTTCAGACTATCCAGTTT
>JAOEHV020126809.1:1815-14703 GCA_025447995.2 Isaurus tuberculatus | reverse complement strand
AAATTCATGCGGCTCGAAAATTTCCCCCCCCCCCCCCCCCCATAACTTTTTTAAAGGGCCGTCCCTAAGTAGTAAACTTCAAATTCTTGTCGAAACATGCCAATACATTCTGAGTTTAATTCTTTGTTCAGGTTGTACTGTTCACCCTAAACATCCCTACAGACAAAAGTACCCCACCCAAAAAATAGAAGCCTCCTTCCTTAAGTGATCTGTGAACTGTCGTCGAACCTATGGCTGACATTGTCTACACTTTACAGAATTTCGATCAACTTTCTTTTGAAAGAATTGCAAAGATCAACCTTGGCAGCAATACTAATTTTCCTCTCTATCAGCTCTATACTCTTTGTCTTTCCAAAACCATCTCTTTCAAAGCCATCTTCTATACTTTTCCATTGTCTCATCCACCAAGTGACCTTTTATGGTAAGATCGTCGCGTACAGCAGCTCCATCATAGACACATCTTTCGCTTTCTTAGTCAAAACATCCATGACAGTATAAACAGCTAAGGACTCAGCTTTTAGCCTTGATGGATGCCCCACTGAAAAGGAAATGACTCGGGTAACTTATCCTCAATAGAAGCCGCTTTCTTTCATTAGCGTGACCACTTTAGGTTTGCTGGAACACCCTTATTCCGTAGAGCATAGGAACCCTATCAATTACCTTTTCAAGAAAAAAAACATAAAATAACTTTAATCGCCTTTCTCTAAACCTTTGGTGTAGCGATCTTAAGCCCCGTGCAAACGGTTTCAACATTTGCTTCAACATCCATTCGATTTTATCGAACAACAATGTTGAAACTTTTTGCCACCCCCTTTTAAACATGTTGACATATGTTGAAACGAAGTCGAAAGGATGTCGCAAAGTTTAAAAGGGTTAAACTTGCTTCAACATTCTTTCTATATATTTTTTGTTTTCGAAAATGTTGAAGGTTGTCGAAGCCGTTTGCGTGGGTTTTTTAACATTGTGGAATAAGTGCATGCAAATGGCGTCCAAAACAGTACAGCCAGTCTGAGATCGGAGCCAGCCTAGTAAGCCTGGTACTGGATACCAGACTTCTCGCACAGAATTAATTCTCTAACCCATTTCAATGAAACATCTAACCCATTTCTTTATCACTCTGAAACCTTAAAACCACCGGAGATCTAATAATACTCCCACTGCCTGCTTTCAACAGCTAGGTAACAACTCCAGATGGAAAACAGCTTTATAAATCTTCATATGTTCCAACGCAATACCAACTTCACTAGTATCTACTCTCAACTCTGGCCTTAAACTGCATCACATTCAACAACATTATCCAAGTCATTTACAACATTCACCAGCTTTTCCGTATGTTTCTTCTAGATTTCCTTCCTTTCGTCAACAGCCTCCTTGATCTCTCCTTCATCCCTTGAGGCATTTGACTCCGACAGCATCATGCCCCATGTAAGGAAATCCGGATTCCGGAATCCAGCAAAATATTTGTCTTTGAGTCCTGAATCATTGTGCTGGGATTCTAAACAGCTCTCTAACATCTTGATTTTCTTCGATGTTTTAGCAGTACTTTTAAATTCCCTTTACAAGACGTGTGAAACGACCCCTCTAGCTCCTTTTTTGCCAGAACAAAATCCATATGATGCTCGTCTGAACCAGATCTTGCAGAACTCCCTCTCCCGCGCAACCGCTACTGATAGTCCTATTCAGTCTCCTGGTTTCTGGATGTGTTTGCGTTTGTTTATAAGACCATGGAGACCTCTTTAGTAGTATCCAAATATATATGCTTAAAACATGCTCAAAAATGAAAGATATAATCCTTTAATAACAACAAGGTTCTATATTTGCAATCGTAATTTTTTAATTATTTGTTCTCAAAAATCTGACTTGATCCAAAGGAGAGCAAAAACCATCTGGACCTCCTTGATGGAATCGTACACAATGTGTTGAAAGAGAAGTGGAAACTTGGTTGCCGATTTAGGTATGTACAGCAAAAATAATCTTGATGATTTTTTTTAAAGATAGGCACAAGTTTTATTTTTTTGAATAGTTTTTCTGTTTTAACAATTTTGTCTTGGTATTTTTTTCCAAACCAACACTTCTTATCTTTGCTTAAATCTTTTTAATGATTCGGTAGTATTTACTAACGAGGTTGTGATTTATGTAAAGTTCTTTGGAGGCTTGACTTTTTTTTAAAAAACAGCCGAAACCCATCAAAAAAAATTGAGAGTTATTTACGATAGGATCGCTAGTTGATCAAGTCAAAAATAGCCGTCATTGCATATAGATCAACACTTCAATTTTTAAAAAGTTAAACATCAGTACATTTACTGACTGTCCTTAGGTTCTGTAAAAATATACAGTTGCGATACATTAATATGTTACCACTGAGGTTTAACATTTAATAGGTCTGTGTCATCCATTTTGATTCTTGATAACAAACTTTTTCTTTGAACTCGAGATTACTTTTGGACACCACTGTATATCTCGTTTTAAAGCAAATTATATCTTTTCAAAAACAAATTTGATCGTTAAGTGTTATCTTTTATTCGTTAGCATTAACCATAATATTTATACTGTAGATGTAGATATTGACATCGTTTGTTAATTGTAATGTTCTATAAAAGGAGCAAACCAAAGGTGGACTTCCATCCAATTTCGCAAGTCTTTTTACAAATGTTTCAAATTGGTACACAGTACTAAACTCAGTTATAGACTGACATGAGCTTTTAATGAAAAAGATTTGTTGAGTATGTTAAAACAATTAAATGAAAATAACAGAAACTTCTCAATTAAATACAATTTTGAATAGATAGACGTGTACTGATACATTAAAAGTTCTTAAATTGGCTATGCCGTATACCCCTGTGAGGAGTTCCCAAAGTTCAATCATATAATTTACAGCTCTTAATACGATATCACTCTCCTCCATTTAATTTATTTGTCTTGATTTAATACTTCATAAAAAGTTTTAAGACATTTTAGTACTAACTTCTGAATGAAAAGCTTCTGTTATACAGTAAAAAGCTAAGCGTAGAGCTTTAATAGTTGAATTTAACAGGGCTGTGTGTGGCTCATTTCGAATGAGTACTATTTTAAAGTATTCGTTTTCCTCTCAATTCTAGATTCTTCCAGCTTCTTGCAATATATGTATTTTATTTATTGGTACTGAGTGTGGCACTTTATTTGAGACCAGTTGGGGTAAGTACTGTAAAATCTCGAAAACAAGCCAAGCTTATTCTCTAGAATAAATCTATCTTGGAACTTTCTCTTCCTGTTTTCAACCCCTCCTTGTCTCTTTTTCCATCCTCCCCTTCTCTACATCCATCCATCCTTTTTTCTTTCTCCATCTTCCTTTTTCTCTGTCTCCATCTTCCTTCTTTCTGTCTCCATCCTCCACCTTCTTTCTGCCTCCACCCTCCTTCTTTCTGCCTCATCCTCCTCCATTGTCTCTCTTTCTATTTACATCCTTTCTTTTCCATTTTCCTTCTTGTTTCCATTCTCCTTTTCCTCCTCCTTCTGTCTATCCCCATCCTCCATATTCTTTTTTATTATCTCAATCCTTCTTCTTTGGCCATCCTCTTTTCTGTCTCAATCTTCTTTTCTGTATCAATGCTCCTTTCTGTCTCGGTCCTCTCTCTTCTTTCTGTCTCCATCCCTCTCCCGCTCGCAGTCTTTGTGTTACTTGTTCCTGTCTCAGTGCTTCTTCCTCGTCGTTATCGTTTGATATTCCAACAGTGTTACTACTAAGATAAAGTTAACTTGTGTTTTAGGACCCAAATTGCCTAATTGCATCTCAGGATGCCTTTATTAACGGCAGCGAAACTGTAAGCGGTTTATTTAACATTGCAAACGCGAGTGCACCATCAAAGGATCGATGTGACCCCTGTTATCTGCTCAACAGTATTGGTTATTCAACTAAACATCAGGTTAGTTCCATATAATTGATGCGATTGTTCTGTGAAATGATTTGACTACATCAGCTGATTAAATGACAGTTTCAATGGCTTTTGATTGTATTTCTGCACTTTCTTTGAATGCTATATGAGATCATCAACCTACGTCTTGTGGTTAGGTTACAACTGAGGCTATTTCTCGCGTGAGGCTCGTATCAAGATATCTTGTTTTCTGGTTAAGAGTTTTCTCAAGCTTTTTTCTAAGGTCGACAACTTTCTTTCCTTACTCTTGATTAGCCCTGCTCAGTTTTCATAATCGTAGTTTAGTTCTATTAATTTTGTTGTTTAGCTCTTGGTTACTTGTGCTCGCGCTCTGAGCTCATGCATACATGCTTGTATTTGAAGAGCCCCATTCTCCTGCTGTGTCATTTGGAAAAAAAGAATATGCCATTTCATATGGTAAATAATTGAATAAGGGTATTAGTCAGTTAAGTTGCCCTGTTTGATTTACAGTTCTTCTAATTTCATATTTTATACAAATGAAAAGACAGTTTAAAGATGATAATACTAACCATAAATTATGCAAAAGCGAAAATCAAAGATTTAAAGAATTTTGATTTTTGTTGATAATCACTTATGCAATGCTGTTTTGTTGAAGATGATGATTATAGGACTGCAATTTTTGTTTGTGAAGCAGATCATTGATTCTTAATCAATAAGGATGCTATTGTGATTAAATTCTAACCACATTAATTTAAACACTTAGAAGGTTCTTCGGATTACCGTCTTTTATGTTCAAGTGATTCTTTCAAAATTTTGGATCAGGCTACTACTGACTTTTAACGTAAGATCAAAGAGGCAATCCATATTCAATGGTATAAGCCTTATTTAAATCAACAAGTCAGTCATGTTAATTTAAAACGTTTTTTTAGTTTAACATTGTTATTGTATTCGTTATTTACATAATTTTACCATCTCTATTGTGTCATTGTTTCTAATGTATTTAAAGTTGTTGAACATTTATTGTAATTCCACTTTTGCTACTGAAGATGGCAGAAAGTTTACTGCCGAAACATGTTTAGTAAGTTAAAATCACTATATTTACTATAACAAGGACATTCACAAAGATCGTCGCAATTATATATATGTACATAATTTAAGCATCGTGAAAGAGAAGTTCGAAGTAAAAAATGAGTCTGGCTGTGCCAATTGCGATACTGGTGCAGCATCTTTAGCAACTGAGTTGTGAAGACATGCAGGGCAGTTGGAAATAGGTTCAATTTGATGGGACTATCAAGGTCTATAAAAGTGTTCAACGATAATTGTTATAGGTAATCGAATGAGGCCGAGTCAAATTTTGGAACAAATCACGCGTCTTTTGGCTAAATTCGCCAAAAGACAAGTGATTTTTTTCAAAATTTGACGAGGACTCATTCGAGTACCTTTTAATAATATAGCAGACAAATTATTATTGAGTTTTTTGCTTCCGGAGTCGCAAAATTGTTTTGTAAACACAACATCTTGATTTTTGCTCGCGTGACGAACAAGTTGCCATGGATAATTTGTAATTGCACATGTGGAATTTCAAACGAAGGGCAATTACAGAAAAATCGAGGGCCGAATTCCGTCTGTAATTTGTCTGCTATATTATTATGATTGAAATTGTACCGTGGTTATTTTGCAACGACATTTGCATGAGATCAGCGCTTAATGCTAACTTTTCATTTCACTTTCCATCATGGAAAGCAATTTTTTTATTTTACTTTACATATAAAAAAAATTACATTGCAAAATTCTTGAGATCTAAAAATTTGTTTGCCATCAACAATCGTAACATACAAGAAAGTGACTTACTAGTAAAAGTTCAATAGTCAATAAAAAACGTTTCAAGGCTGTGCTCTGTATTATGTTGTCCTCTCTCAGTCAAAAATCCAAAATGGTTGCCAATTTTAAGCCTTCTTTTTGTTTTTGTCAACTTCATTGTTGGAAATGTATACCAACCAATTCCACTTCCCACTGCATCTTCACAGTTAAAAGTATGTCTCTCAATAAACTTTCTAGTTGTGTAAAGTATTGGTACAGGTGTTGGTGGTTAATCTAAAGTTCTCGCTTAGTAGATTGTTATACTCTCGTCAAACGTTATTTTCGGCACGAAATTGAATTAAAATTTTTTTTTCGAGATGATGCCCCGAACTTTCCAGGATGGACATTTATTCGAAACCATCGTTACTAAATTGTGGGTCAGCTTGAGCAAAGATATAAAAAATTTCAACAATGAGTTGTCTGAATTACGTGTAATTCCGGCTTGTTATAGATTAGTGGCAGCTGTCAAGAAAAACAAAACTCATCCTTTTGCTGACCTTTGGAGCCCATTTTATAGAGCACGATTCAAAATTAAATGATTTAAGTATAATTGCGCTCCACGTAGCAGTCAAAGATGTTCATGCTCTCAGCTAACGCATTATTCAAGACTCGCTCGAGCCTTTAAAAATCTGCGAAAAACAAACCATTCCTTAAAAAAGTTCTTGAATTTTAGGAATCAGCTTTTGTCTTTTAGAAGTACTCGATTTTGTTGAAAAACTGCCAAAATATCTCTGAATTTTTAATTCCATTATTGTTGTTAGGTTAGAGGAGCATTCGAAATTTTGGCAAACATCATGGCATTTTTGTATATTTTTATCGTCATTCATGAAATGGCCATTCAGGGATTTAAGACAATCTTCTGGACTCTGGTAAGTGAAATGGTTCTCTCATTAGTCTTATAAATTAATGTCATTATGTTCACGCTTCGTCATGTACTTTTTCAATTTTCTGAACCGTAGTTACATTTCCCAAAAGAGACACTTAACATATAGAACAGCCTAAACCATGCTCCGTACAGTAATAAAGCACGCGGTAAGTGACGAGGACACGAGACAAATGTTGAGAGAAAACGAGGTCAAGCCAAGTTTTCTTTCTGCTTTTCGAGTGTCCTCGTCACTTCCCAGGTGCTTTATTACTGTACGGAGCACGGTTTAGACTGTTCTATATGTTTTATAATATAGAAAAATTTCAAGAAAATACGTTAATACTAATGGAGTTCTTTATTTCATTTTCAACGCGAGTCTCGCGCATGAACATAGTTTGAATAAAAATTTTTAAAATAGAAAATATTTTAACATACAACAAGTTCTAAAGTCTTATAAACCAAGACAGAGTTTATATCTAAAAGCGTTTTTAAACTTCAAACTGCTTCTTTCTATTTGGAAAGAAGATACGAGTTCAACATAGCTAATTTATGATTAACCAAGCGTGGATCAAAGATTAAGCGTGGATTGTCAATTTCTGCTGTCGAAAGTTTGCAAAATCTTGTTTTGTTAGTTTCCTGCCCTTTACTAGAGCCGCTTGTAGTAATTTGTTTGTTTTCCCAGTCAAAATGCAACTGGAAGTCAGGCAATTCCATGTCGTCCTCAAACGCCATTTCGTTTTCCAAGAAAAAAGTCATAGTTGTCATGGTAACTATCACTCTGTACTCTGATAAAGCACAGTTTTTGACCAATCAGAGCGAGTGTTACATCAAATCTATATTATAATATTTAATATAGTAGTGTCTTTTACATATATTTATCATTTATAATTTTTTCGTAATCATGAGCCTTGAGAATTTCAACCCGTCCCTCTTTTCTTCTCCTTTACCTACCGCTTCTAGTTTCTTTTTAGGTTGGCCCCTAGATGTTTTCCCCTTTGCTTCTAATATGAAAACCTGCCTAACACAGGGTGTTGGCGGAGGGGTTGGTGCAGTGGTAAGATCTCTGCCTCCCAACCCTAAGGTCCCAGGTTCAATCCCCAGCCTGGTCGAGGGTTGTACATTTGGTTGATCTTCTTTCCCACTAAAGCTCACTCAGCTTTCCATCCGTCCGAGATAGGCAAATGAATACTAGCATACATGGACTGCATTAAAGCGGCTGCCATAGGCGTCAATATGTGCTTTCAGTCTGCTGGGGGTAAACTGATTATTGTAATGCGCCTTTGAGCATATTCATATAGAAAAGGTGCAATATAAATGTGTTACCTTAGTTTACTTTTAACAGACAATGTCTGGCCAGAATTGGGTATTGACCGAACAAATCCTTGAATTGCCGGACATTTTGCCTGGTCATTTGAACTTTCAAAGACATATTAAAAACGGTTTGCTGTGCAATCTGGGTTCACTATTGCAAGAGTTGCAACTGTTGCAATTTGACCGGCTAAAAAGGGATCTTGTCCGAGCAAAAACATGTTTGACCGGAACACGTGAATTGAATCCCTGCTAACGGGGTTATCCATCCCCTTGAAGAACTATTTATACACCTTAACCGGCTCCGTTTCACAAACTCATTTTTAGTTAATTTAAGTTAGATTTTCAGTTAGTTTAAACTTGACATTATATACAGTTGTTACTTTCTATAGTTTTGCTCGGCCTTATTATATTAAACAGATAGTTCAACAATTCCAACAGGTTTATAATCCGTTGCGGGGACTTTTTGCAGTGGCCTGTTTTATACTACCAGGAGCACTAATCAGTCGTTTCTTGTGTTATGAACCGGTTGAGGATTATCTTACTGTGATTGCCTTAACAATGGCCTGGCCATATTCACTCATGTTCTGTAGGTATGTGCAAGATAAATAGTCATGTTATGCTGTCGTTTCCGTTGTAGTAGTATAGCAGTAGTATAGTAGTAGTAGCAGTAATATAATAGTGGTAGTGGTAATTGTAGTGGTAGCTTTAAAGGGGCTGTGCCACGCTTCGGAGTACTGGGTTCTATTTTTCGGTCACGGGTCATCGAGCTTGCTTCCGGAACAGTACTTTTCATTCATTCATCCAGTCTTGCATACAACCGCGTTTGTAACTAGACGAAATCCAAAGAAACAGAAACGTAAACGCTCAAATAAAACAACAGAAAGAGAAAAAGCTGGCACTTAAAGCGCTGATATACAGCGAGGAAACAGTGCACAGAAGCAAAGAATTCAAATACGTTCTTCCCCGAATCAAAAGACGTGCAGAACAAAATAGCTCGAAAGCACTGACTAATTAAACTATCGTGATGTCCAAAGACTTTAAAAAGAGGGAAAAAATCTGCCAAGCAAAGAACTTCAACACACTAGGCGCCCAGATCAAATGTCAAGCAAAAAATGTCCCTCAAACAAAAACTAAAGAAATGAAAGGAGCGTAAAAATCTCAGAGTGCTTCAACAACAAAACAAGAACTTCATTATTGGAGTTTGACCACCAAGTCAATAAATGCGTAGAACCAAAACATAAAAACTCAACTCAAAAGTAAAATACAAATCAAAAAATTCCAAATGGCCATCATCAGATCATTTGACAGCCTAAAAGAATGAACATCGGCATTTCTTGACAAATTTATTCAGTCAAAACAAGCTACAAACGAGCGGACTCCCACAAAGACCTTACTTGTTTAAAACCCTAAAAGTTAACAATGTCTGTTCGCCCAAGCGAACACAAAAATGGGGTTTTTAAAGAAAACCAAACGTGATTGTATTAAAGTGATGACGTGTAGGCCTGTCACCCCACTGTAACAATAGCAGCAAATGCAGAATCGGAGGCAAACCGCCCGGATATCTTCCCTTGCTCTCGCAAACTGTGAACATTATTCTTTAGGTAAATACGTTTTCGATCTTGAACCCAAACGAAGTGTGTAAGCTTGCGATTTACTCTCGTTGTAGACTCTTTTTGGCGCCCA
The DNA here is from genome assembly GCA_025447995.2 of Isaurus tuberculatus. NCBI lineage: Eukaryota > Metazoa > Cnidaria > Anthozoa > Zoantharia > Zoanthidae > Isaurus > Isaurus tuberculatus. The sequence goes on along the minus strand of JAOEHV020126809.1, from coordinate 5,112 downwards.
CTGCCGCGTGAAAATCCGCCATGACTGTGTGTCGATATGGTGGTTAGCCCTGACTGCTACATTTCACCAACAGCCAAAATAAAAAGGTAAAACACGGCAACTGATAGTCTGTAGGTTGTTCGTTTTTACAAAACAGAAGCCAAAACGACGGTTTGAATGACAAAGTAGACGACTGAACTTGCTCGGCGACCGCTTGTTACTCCTGCACTTTAACTTGATTTGAGATTAGCCCAATACGAAATCAAGATGAGCAATTTAGAACCCAGTACTTTTAAACGCGCTACAGCGCCTTTAAAGTGCATATGAATTTTTTTTTTTCATAAACCGCTAGTTTGAAGCACCATGATTCCGAAATACATAATAAAAAATAGGTAAAGAGGTCAAAAATCCCCTTTTTTTACCCCTCAAAGTTGCCAAAAAGTCCTAAATAATGTCTCTGGAGACTGGTAACGAATTGGGGTCTGATGACGCAGCCAGTAGTTCCAAAGCGACATTGTTTTGTCTTTTTCTTCACTTTCTTGGACCTTGCGATCATTTCGATGAAAGAATGTCGGACATTTTGTACTCTGGCTTAAAAGTAATTTCCATCGGCCGTCTTTTTTTCTTGTTTCTCATAACAGTAAAACGCTTAGAACCACTGGCTATAATAATGAGCTTTTGGCCGAGCGAAAATGGAGACACAACAAAGCATAGATTTTGAACTTTTAAACCGTTGAAAATAACACATAAAATAGGTTTTGCTCGTTTGAAATCTGATATTTTGGATAATAACAACATATAAAGGCAATTTATGCAAAAAAAAAATTATTTCATATGCACTTTAATGACGGATTGTGAAGTGATGTTTTTGTCACAGGATTAATTATTTACTGATATTTACTTTCAGGGGCTTTTCCTTAACAGGATCTTTTGTTGTGATGATCTACCGAATGATCAAGAGAGACTTTATTGTGTTTATTATAATTTTTTTCATCTTTGTAATTGGATTTTCACAAGGTAAGTAGAACTCAAGGCAGACCTAAAAAATCATAGAATCCTTCAAAAATGATGGACAAATGTTTACAACAGGCATGAAAGAATCGAGTCTTACTGTATCATGTAACACGTTTACTGTAGTTTCTACTTTTATTAATTATTTTGTTGGTTGTTGTTTACTTAAGATTCTTGCTGTCTGTTTTCCTCTGGTTCTGTTTCACAAAGGGGATGATTTGTTTTTTTTATTTTAGGTATCAAAATAATGGAATAGTGGTTATCACACATGCCTTGGAACTCTAACACCGAGGATCAAATTGTTGACTTTGCATGTGATTAGAGCTTTGGTCAAGCTCAGTCATATTCTGAGGGTTTCTCCCTCGGTACTCCAGTTTTCCTCTCGCAGGAAAATGAAAATATTCTTTTTGAAAAAGAAACTAAAATGTTATTTCTTCTATTCTTTCTATTATTGTTATTATTAATATTATTATTATCTTACTGTCATTGCTATTACAAACTGTGGCATTTTAGAAGCAAACAGTGATGTGTTGAGTAAACATTTATTAGAATATCAAAGCCCTTGAAAACGGCTATTTTACTTGTTAAAGATTTCATTTAATTAATTGGCCTCAGTAAGCGAAACTTTGACTTTCTCATATCCTTTAGGATATGAATTGTTTAACACTTGAAATTCCTCCCTGGATAAACTTGATTTCCAAATTTAACTTCACCTTTAACCGTGATTTTTAAGCAAACCAGAGTGTTGTCTTGAAACCTTTCTAACCCCATCACTTCCATCGATGAGTGTATACTTCTTGTTTTGTTTGACCCTAAGGACCAATGTTGTCTATAGATATCCTTAGATAAACGTTTTCTTTCAAGTTGTTGGTCATTCAGAAAACAGAAATAAATTTACTAGTGTAGTCAATAAGGACCATGGTAAAGGTCTTGCAGAGCGTGGGTTAATTTTCTGAAACAGTCAGCACGTTTTAGAACATACTTCACTTTACATATAACAAAGTAGAACTAATTTCCTCATTGACTGTTTCCTGTCACAGCAATGTTTCTTGTGACGCATGGCCATGTAGATTCATCAGAACCCGAAAATATGTTTAGCCGTTGGTTTGCTTCTGGTCTTGCACATATTCTCATGTCACTTGGTGGTTTTCAGGTTAGAGTTTCTGTAGATTTTTTGTGAGATAAATGTACAATGCGTAAGATGATGTAGAATTAGAGATTAATTAAGCTTACCCAAGTATATGTTAAAAACAGGGCATTAATAATTTCAAAATTAAATGCCCATTGACAATATGAAGATTCTGAGAAAATGTTAAAATTCCTTTTTCTTGAATCATTTAATTTTTTACAACTTAAAGTGAAATTACTCCATATTGAATGTTATGCTGTTTTTAACTCCTTGATAAATTAAGACGTTTGGCGGAGAAATTTTCGAATTTCATTAAATTATAAATTTTTTTATTGCCTTCCGAAGATTGCCATTCTCTCCCAAAAACTTCCGCCATATTGTCTGATGACCGAGATGGGGAGTGGGTTCGAAAGCGAGGATGACGTCACTCATGGCCGAGATTTTACCAAATACAAAGGAAAAGAGCCTTGAGTGACGTCATATCTGCCTCACCCCAGACTTCCGATTTTTATTCATTTGATTGGCGGTGAACCTAACCCGTGCGATATTCAAAGGCGCATAAAAATAAAGTACTTGGCCAATTTTCATAATTTTTTTAAAATTTCAACCAGTGTCTGTACAGCTTTCGATGGCCAAAAAGTCCGAAAAGGGTTGCTCTTTAACATCAGCAGTTTTGTTTCTATTTGTTTCTTATATAGTAATTTTTTATTGGAGCCCCCTCAAATTTACATAATAGGAAATCTAACATGGCATTTTGCCACAGACTTTTGTTTAGGGTTTAGAGGTGCTTAAGGTTGTGGAAAATCCCGTGTGTTTTTTTTAACTTTCGACTCGGTTAAATTCCTTGTACCTAGTTATGTGAAAGAAAACATCCAACAATGATTCTTTTAATATGATTCTGCATCAAAATCAGGTTAAACAAAGTTTTATAGATAATAACTACATATACCACTTTGGTTGTATATAGTTTTTGTTATAAAAGAAACGAAAATCAAACAGGCTTGGTGGTAAGCAGATCTTTGGAGTGAAAGGATTGAATGAAGTTTCAGTGGCTTAGCAAATACGGTCGAACCTCTCTTAAGGGACACTCAGATAAGACGAACACCTCCCTAAAACGGACACCAAATCTTGGTCCCTGCCACTTTTCAATCATTCTATTGTAACTAAACTCCCTATAA
>JAOEHV020126706.1:0-14703 GCA_025447995.2 Isaurus tuberculatus | reverse complement strand
ATTTGTTTTCTACGACAATCTAATAATTACGTATGCAGCACTAGCCACATGCAGTCTACGACTGCCTATTTTTTTTCTTGATACGTTGATGGTGCAAGATCTCGGCTTTATGGTAAAGATTCATTATGTATGCTTTCTTTCAAATAATCAGATATATAAATAGATAGATATAATATTGTAATACCATTGTTATGCGCCGTGTTTAAGAGTAAAAAAGGCTTCAGTTGCAGTGACGAAAGGCAAACTGTCAAACGTCATCGTCCTACACTATGGAGATCATCATAAAATTTCAACTTAAAATTACTTAAGTCTCGGTTTTACTTGCTCATCTACGCATTTTAATGTTTCTAAGATTCAAGGTTATTAGATTTAGTTGTTGGACAATAAAGCAACACTTTCCAGTTTACCGTGTCTTTACAGCTATGTTGAATAGGGAGAGGTTGTAAGATAAGCAAAAGCGCGAATCGAGAAAACTGAAAAAATATTGTCTTTTACCTCTAACTAGTATCACCACAGTTGTTTTTAAAGCCATTTTCTTCCATAGGTCACTGTGAACTCCCCAGTTGTCATTGACAACAAGTTGGAGCCTTACCTTGTACTGGATATTAAAAGACTGACTACAGCCATCTCGATTCAACGATGGATTATTGATGTGCACGCCAGTTTGGGAGCAATCTCCATATTAGACATGCAAAACAAAGGTATAGAACCTGTTGTAGCATTGTAGCTATTTTTAAATAGTTAAAAAGGTCGTGCATATATCACTTCTCAAAACAAACTTTTCGTTTCAACCCTCAATTTCCTCAGTTTGCGGACAGACGTACTATTAACTTAGGTCTTCCCTCTATATTAAACAACCTTTTCGTGTGAGTGTTTGTTTCATTTAGCGCCAATGAAAGGCTGACACTTGCCTTTACAACAAACGCAACTTACCAAGATTTATGGAAGCATTTATCTTTTAATTTAACTTTATTAAAGCAATTTGTTAGCGACTAAATAGAGATAAGCTAGTACTACCTTCAATGTAGAGAAAGTGCTGCCAAGTTGGAAGTTAGTGTGGTAGCTACTGAACATAGGAATAATGTATATAGACATGAACCACAACGTTTAGGCAACTCTTAATTTATTTGTGATGTACTTAAAACCTAGTCCTCCGCGAAACTATAACAAACGGCCAGGTCACGTAGATAAATGAGTATTTCAAAATGACAGCTCGTATAGTTGGAAAAGTGAAGCCCTGAAACTCACGTTTCAACGGGTTTTGAGCCCATAACTTCTGACCTCAGTTGAAACGGAAGTCATGTTTACGTCACTCTGGGCTATAAAAGACTAACTAACAATTAGACCTCGAGGACGAATGGACTACTCGTAGTCCATGAGGCCGAGAGGTCTAATTGTTTTAGTATAAACCTATTAACGGTCAAAAAGAATGCAGATTAAGTTAAATTATCGATAAAATCGTCTGAAACAATTGCAAAAGGGGCCTCGTAACAGTTTTTATCCGCCATCTTTTTTCTACTAGTAGGCTATCTCAAATAGACCTCGAGTAGAGTAGCCAATCAGAGTGCAGGATGCGTATTTGACCGTTAGTAGGTTTATACTAACACTGAATATAAAAAAGTCCCTAACCATTATATGTTTAATAATGCGTGCTATGACAACTTTTATTTCTTGTTATACGACCAGGTTACTCTTGTCCTAACTGAACGTTTTTTCTATACTCTCCTTTTTAATCAGGATCAAGTTGTGATAATGTGGTCCTAAAACGTTTTTTCTTTGCTTTACTTTTGTAAACAGGATCAGATGGTGTGACTGTAAAACTGCTGTCATCATTCGAACACACGGATTTGATCAAAGTGGAATACCTAAGGGTTAGTGCTTCTTTTCTACGATAGCTGCTAACTTATCATGACTTGGTATATGCTTAGTTTTCTCTGTCAGTGCCTTTTTTTAGGTTATGCAAAAAAAGGCATTGAAGGTAGACTATTGTCAAGTTACCTTGCTGATCGTTTGAGGGAGGGGAAATGAAGAGAAAGGGGATGTGTAGAAGAGGGAAGTGTAGTGAAGAGAAAAAAGTTGGTTTGGATATTATTTTTATATATATGAATGGAGGAGAATGATATGGTATAGATGAACTGAGAATATAAACATTTTTCTAAAATAATTCTTTGACCGAAAACAAAAATGTTGGATTTGCGTATTATTTGCGACGTATTATGGCTTGTAACGTCTGGTGAAAATTCTCTTTACCGTTTGTGGTTTTCTCATACATCAGAAGCTGTTTCGTTCACCGTTCTTTATTGATTGCTACGAACCTGGAAGGCATGTAAATATGTAATGTTCTACCACAGGTTGACCCAAATTTCCCTGATTTTGAAACCAGCTACTGCTCAGTAGATCAAACGGTAAAAGTGGAACTTGCAAAAATGAAAATCAACTGTCCACAGAAAGCAGTAATGGATTTACAAGAACACTTTCTTGCGATGACCAGCAGGTATTGTAAAATTTGTTCAAAGATTTTATGTGATTTTATTATATGGAAGGCCCGCTGAGCGGAAAAGATGAAGCGAATTATGTGTTCTCATTGATTACACGAACAGGCAAAACAGGCCGATCTTGCCTGCTCGGGATTGCGTGAAAAAAAATTGCTCGGAGCATGGAGTCGCACAGTCAAAAGAAAGAAAACTTAGGCGAGTTTCGTAACTTTATTCGTCAACAACGACTGACATATACAAAAATTAAAACGCAAAGTGACATGAATGGAAGCGTTTTTGTCTTACGGAAAACGAGAACAGAGAAGTTAGTGACATCCCAACAACTGCACATTTAATATTCAGCTCATGTCAGGGCAGCTTTGCACCACAAAAGCCAACAACAGTGGTTCAGCGAAGCAAGCAAGGATCGAAAGCGGTAGTCATTTGGAATAAACTGTTTTTATTCTAAGCTAGATGTCAGTTTTAAACTTGGATTTTGAAAATTAAGTCATTTTCGTAGCTTTTAACGTTTCTTAAAGTATTTAAAAGAAGTCATTTCGTCCGAAGTGTATAAAATTGCTTCGTAGAAGTTTGTGTAACTTCTGATTCCATTTTCAGGTTTACTCATCAAACTTGTAAACCAATTAAATCAGGTTATTTTTCAATTTGTCCAATCAAAAACGAGCACGCGCCATCAGTGATCAGTTGGCTTTCTTTCCCAACGCTTGAAAATAAACAAGTCATTTTCAGTAGTAAAGTGAAATTCTTTGGCCATATAATAAATCCTTTATTAAACAAGCTTGTTCGGTCAAGATTGCTGGATACTGGCCTCGTTCTTTTTTTGCATTTTCAGGGACCTCGACTATAACGCAAAAAAGAACTTGGCCAATATCCAGCCATTTTGACCTTACGCTTGCTCAATAACGCATATGAAATTGTACCGCGGTTATCTAACAACGACGTTTTGAACGATATTTTCGTTACATAAGGCCTTCGATTCAATCACAACAACAGTTGTACACTCTTAGTGACATTGATAGACCAACTAAAACTCAACTGTGGTTTCTTGGCTCAGCTGTTATCGAAGAGGTCATGGGCTCGAATCTCGTTTAAGCCTTAGAACTTTTTTCGATTTTTTTCGGAGTTGCTTAACTTGCATACATAACCGTGGAAATTGTTTAGAGTTTGGCTTCAAAGCATGCAAATCTCAAAACTTAACGTTGAATTCTTTAATTTAGTTTTGCTAAGCTTTATTGACATTGAATTTAAATTATGTAAGTGTAGCGCTGAAGTACCTATATCAATTTATAGAGTAACCATCTTTATCTGAGCAACGTTTATCGATGTAAAAAGTGATTCTGGCTAATAAATAAAGTATTTATTAGCGCCCGAACCGAAAACATCAAAAGAACTGACTTGGACATAAATGCTAAAGTTTGTGAATTTTTAAGTTCAAAGCAAATGATCTACCTCACAAGACTAAGGCAGCTACGCTACTTGGGTGGCGTTCTGAGAATGTATGAAGAAGATTCTAACATGAGATATGTCCTTTACATCCAACCGTATGGCAGGACGAGGCCAGGTGGCCAATAAAGCTTGCCACATGCATACCCATAGACTAATTAGGAATGCTAACAATTTGATGGATACAAACACCAATACCGACTTTGTTATCGACAGAGCCATTTTTGGGAATAACTTTGTGGTCGTCTTCCGTGCAGTCAATGAAGATGATAACGAAAACCAACCTTATACGAGCGAGCGCTCTTCCCTTAGGATAAAAAATTAATCCATTGGCTATTTCTAAGTAAAAATTAAAGCTTTGCTATCTGTGTAAATCTTTTCCGGTCAAAACCCCACTACATTTATTCTTTCTCTTTCCAGTGAAGGCCAATTCGAAATAAGAGAAACTAAAGAAGAGATGGAAAAAGAAATACCTACTGCTAAATCAGATCAAAACACAACGAGTTTCAAGGTTGAAGCCAACTTAGATGAACTGGAAGTAAAAATCCATACAGTGATGAAACCTATTGCGGATATCCACATTAAAGGTAGAAGAGCAAAATTGAAAAAAAGGCTCGAGAGTGCTTTTTCTGCCGACCTCCTTCACTTTTTGGCTCATTTTTTTTAAAATTATATCAAGGGGTTGAAAGCCAAATGACTTTGCTGCCCCAGACTTGAGTTAGAGGTTGAGGAAAACGGACTAAGCATCGATAACCATTAGGGTGAACGCCTGGGTTAGGGTTATTTACCCGGTGTTTATAATACCAAAAGGTCCAAATTTTAAGAATCTACATTTTATTTTGTGACTGAAGGCATTGATAAAGAAAATAATTTGACAAAAATCTATTTTTTTGGGAAAGAAACGCACTCTTTTCGCTACTATAAAGTATTGTTCAGGACTGTTGAAAAAACATTTAGTAGAGCAGCCAATCGAAAGCAGGATTAGCAATAGTTTACTAGTAGAGTGACACTTTCTATACGATCATAGAAAGCGTCTTTTTATGCTTTCTCGTAGGTCTTCGGGCTGAACTGCTGCTGTGGGCTGGTGGGTTAGTTGTAAAATCTGAGTAAGTATGACATTTATTGTTGATAAACTTGAAACCTCACCAAAATTAAAATCACAAACGTAATGGGAGATTTTAATGATGTTAATTATTATCATTTTATATGATTGTCAGCATTATCAGAAACAATCTTATATTTTTGATATAGATAGTAATCACTAGTGCTTCACATTTCAAAACATGTTTGACTGAAATTGCTTTAAATTCTTACCCCTATTTTAGTCAAGACTTTTTCTACAGCCAATTTTGTTTTTGTTTTTTAATTAGGCAGCGAGATTTTTCAGTAACGGACCTTGATACAGAAACAATTTACCCTAAGGTGGGTTTTTTTCTATGGTAAAAATAACTATTGTAAGTACAGAGACAAAAATCTCGATTGTAAATGTTACTATTGCCTTTTCTTTTATTCGATCCACCTGTTTACTATAATATTCTATAAAAATCCAGCAAACCCTCAAAACTTCAGTTCCTTACCTTACATACAGAAATAAACAAAACTTCGGAACCTGGAGTTGCTTATATCATGCGTTTCCCACGGTAACAAATGTATCGTGTTTAAGAAATAGTTCATGGCTAGCGTGTGTCTGTCGTGTTCTGGATGCATGATGGAATGCGGGAGAGCACGATAGACACACGCTACCCATGAACTATTTATTTTAGAACATTTAAATTCAACTACAAAAGAAAAAAGATGTGTGTTTGTATTCTGATAAAGCGAAAATTCTCCATCCGTTTCCTATTTTTAATTGGTTTTACGCAAACGCATGAAAGTTTGAAAATTTTTGTCTAAGTTAGTTCGTCAAAGGCAAATTCAGGAAAAGAGAAAGTTTCGGAATACTACATGGCTAAAATCTTCGTTTGATTTTTTATATCAAAAGCTTGAAGCGCACAAAATTTTAAGAAAAACAACCGCTCAAAGTAATAAGATGACAAGAAGGCTCCATGCAGATGCGTTGTCTTCCTCACACTAACTTTAGATTCGGAGCAGAGATTTACGTGAAAAGTTGTTAAAAAGAGATCCGAAAATTTCTGACCCATCTTGATTTAGCTAGACTTTAGAATAAAAAATTAACGAACTTTCTGTGAAGGAGATTAACACACTTCTGGAAAGAACAAGCGGCTACATGTGAAAAGTTTTGCTGGGGATAACTGAGTGTTGTAATTTATCAAAACCTCCTCGTTTCTGTGACCAGAAATTGCCAAACCTCACTTCCTCTCCTATCGTCGATGTTTTCCTATTTAATATTTCGTTTTCTTTAAAAAAAAGGGAAGTTGAGCGATAAAACGAACGGATTCTATGTTAAAAAAAACTGTTACTTCCAAACTTTACAAACATGAGATAGATGCACGGCCGGCCGTGCGCGCGTCTATCGAGTTTTAGTATAGAAACCTACTCTCAGTTTATTGCAAATACTGCAATCTGATTGGCTACCGTACTCGCTATCTATCAGGTGATAGATAGTGTCTGCGGGATGTAACCAAGAAATGAACATGTTTGAAGAAATTAATAATTATTTATCAAAAAAGTATCGTTGAACATGCTTTTGTCTCTGCTTCTGAGATTTCTACTAAAACAATTGATATGTCCCTGTGACACCAATATTTACAAGCAAAAAAATTGGCCAAGTCCTTACAGTAAAAGAAACTAAACCTTCATTAATTAACAATCACTGCGTTCTGTATTTATTTGAATGTGATTTGTGCGATACAAATTATGTCGGATATACATCACGACACTTATATCAACGTATTAGTGAACATAGAAATTCAGTGATCGGTAAACATGTGAGAACTCATGGCCTTGACAAACTTGCAAATTTTGACCATCGTTTTAAACTGCTTAAGAAATGTAAATCTAAATTCGATTATCTGGTCTATGAGATGTTATTCATTAGGAACATTAAGCCGAATTTAAACACTCAAAGGGATTCAATATTTTATTGTATATAATCATTGTATTTTATTTTAACATAGCACCTTATCTTTTATATATAGTTCGTATTCATATTTTAGTATTTGACTTGAGAATGGCGTTGTGTTTGCGCCGAAACGTCGTTGTTTTTTAAACTTTTTTAACTCTTCTTAATGGATTTTAAGAAATTTTTAGTGTTGAATTTTAGTATAAAAATATTTTCCAAATCTCTGTTAATATCAATTAGAATACTCGCTCTTAATTTCTATCGCCAATGGATAGAATGACTAGGGCTTCGCCGTCGTCATTCTATCAGGCAATAGAAATTGCAAGTTCGTATTCTAATTGTTAATTAGATGCACGCTCACGTCATACAAAAGGCGCGCGAAAATTTTCTTTATGTGTTCTTATAGGTAATCGAATAAGGCGAGTCAAATTTCGAAAAAAATCACGCGTCTTTTAACCTCATTTGAATTAATTAAGACAAGTGATTTTTTTTTTAAAAATTGACGAGAACTCATTCTATTACCTTTTAATAATATAGCAGACAAATTAGCCATAGTTCAGACCTGGGTTTTTCGCTTCCGGAGTCGCAAAATTTGTTTTGTAAACACGACATATTGATTTTTGCGTGCGTGACGAACTGCAGTAGTTTCCATGGATAATTTGTAATTGTCCATGCGAAGTTTCAAACGAAGGGCAATGACAAATTAATCGAGGGCCGAATTCCGTCTATAATTTGTCTGCTATATTATTAAAAGGTATAATTGAATGAGTCCTCGTCAAAATTTCGAAAAAAAAATACTTTTCTTTTGGCCTAATTCTGAAAGAATTAATTAGGCCAAAAGACGCGTAATTTTTTTTCGAAATTTGACTCGGTCTCATTCGATTACCTATAATAGTTAAACACTGTTAAGTTACAATTCTGCTAATATTGTATAGAAACTTTAAATAAATTAAATAACATATATCTATTCATATTATTAAAACCCATGTTTAGGGTCGTCTTCTGCATCACAAGATTGTGACATATATATCTTTACCATTTATGGTAACTTTTTTCAGCGGGCTTTACAAGATAGCTAAATACTTTTACGAGCCTTGTGGCACGTTTAGGCTGGCGCTTATATCCGGTTTCTGTAGTTTTAAGCAGATAAGAGTCTTTGACTGCCTGGACGCTAATCCATCGCAAGTTTGCTTTTTAATCAGAAACTATTAATCGATGGAGAGCTCATCAGCTTTGTGTGAAAAGAAGGTCACACAAATGTTCAGATCTTGGCAGATCCGGGGAAAGAACCTTGTTGGAAAGCAGAGTTCTTAACAACTGCGCCAGCCATACACCATTGCATGTACTTGGCTTATTGCTTACTGAACTGAGGCCGGTAGATGTTCAACTGGCAAAAAATTCACAGGATACGGATTTTTTATAGGTGGAAAATAATAAATGAAAAAGTGTCTAGAATAAATAACGATTTATCAGCGAAGACTTGAAGATGTGGTCGAGCTTGCGATTCAAGAAAGAAACGAAAACGTAGTGTTAATTCCTCACTCAAAAAGTAAAATCATATCTTTGTGCTCTGTTCTTGATATTTAAAAAAACCGTGGAACTAACATTTATGTTGCTGTCGTAGATTGTGTCAGTTGAAAACGAGAGTGTCTTCAATTTTGTGGTAAGTTGACGCAGTGTACTGATGTATCTTGCCCTGTGCATTTTTCTTCCCCCTATAACTGCCAGCCTTTTTTACTTTTAAGATGACATACAAAAAAAGTTAATGTAATAAAATAAATAGGAGAAGGTAGCCTGCGTAGCAAACATTTAACAAAATTTTGAATCCGCGGGAAATGCGGGGACGAGCAAAAATGTCGAGAGAAGGGGGTGGGGGAGGAGAGCGAAGGAAACTCTTGCCCGCAAACCCCCTTATTTTGAAAAACGCCCTCGTCGTTTTTGAACGCTTCCGCTTTTTAGGACATTTTAGCGGCTGTCAAAAGTAGCTAATGGAATTCGGTATACATGTTCTTGTCAAAGTTCACAATTAATTACTAAAAACATCGGCATTTGCTGACAAATTTATTCGTTCAAAACAAACTACAAAACGACCGGACTCCCACAAAGAACGTACTTGTTTAAAACCTTAAAGTTAAATAACTGCCAACCATCAAATCGAATTTACAAAGAAAACTAAACGTGATTGTAAGCGATAAGTAAAACTCAACTCCAAAATAAAATGAAAATCAATTTTTTTCAAAATGATTTGTCAGTTTAACGGAAAGAATATCGGCACTTGTTGACATATTTATTCAATAAAAACAAACTACAAACGAGCGGACTCCCACAAAGAACTTACTTGTTTTCTGTTCGTTTTAGCGAACCAAAAAAATGGGAATTTCAAATAAAATCAAACGAGTTTGTTTGTTATGTCGTGTAGGCCTGTCACTCCTCTGTAACATTTGTAGATGATAGTTTGTCCTTTTCAGTAAATGGAGAAAGATCCCTTGCCTTTTGCGGCGCCTCTTCTGCAGAAGCAAAAATTAAACGTTGCTCTTGCTTTAGATCACGTTTAAAACCTTTTTCAGTCAAAAAATGTAGACCTTTTCGTAATTCATCTTCGCACGCAACTTTAACTCAGAGAACAGAAAATACGTCGTATGTCAATCATCGGTATATGCCGCACCAATCAGAGACTCCGTTGTCCTAGCAAACGGGGTTTTTCAAAATAAGGGGGTTTGCGGGCAAGCGTTTCCTTCGTTCCCCTCCCCCACCCCATTCCCTCGATATTTTTGCTCGTCCCCATTTCCCGCGCATCCTAAATTTCGTTAAACGCTTGCTACGCAGGCTAAGGAGAAGGCGACAGTGTAAAGAACTGTCAGTATCACAGGATGCTATAAACTCTCACTTCTTTACCCCTTCACCTCTCCAACCTTCCCTCTCACGTCTCCAGCCACCTCGCTCACCTCGCTTTCCTTCCCCTCTTTTCAACCATCTTCCTCTCGCATCTTCGTTCTAACCTACCAACCCTTCCCCCTCACTTCTTCACCCCTCCCATACATGTACTGCAACATATTTTACAGTTGGCGTCAATGTCGCCTTAACAATTATACGCAATTCTTCAACGTAGACTGGCGGAAACCAAAAAATAGATAAACAACAGCTTGCCTCATACGACGGTTTGAATAATAACAGTAAGAAAAAGTTTTCGGACATTAACCTTTTATCAATCCTACTCTCTGCGAGAAGTGTCCGTGGGTTCTGACATGGCTGATAACTTTAGACACTTAAAGTGTATATGACCCCCCAAAAAAGTTTTTTGCTATAAATTGTCGATGTATTTCTTGTTCTATTTTTGAAAAAATATTCTGGTTAGGAATTTTCTTCTTCGTTTTATGGCATGTAAAAGAGATGATCTTGGGTGCTAATGACCGAGTTTTGGGTGGCCTGGGTCCGAAACGGCTGATGACGTCAAATAAGTGAGTCCCTCAGCTCAGAACCTAGCTACGCGCTTACAGACGATTTATCCTTACCGATGGAAATGGCTTCATGCGATTCTGATTCAGAGTCCAACTGTGAATTGACAGAAAGTTTTTTTGAAATTAAGGCGTAAATACTCTTTTTCTTTGGCCATCTCAGTTTATGCATCTTGATATGCATTAATGTGACAGCGTGATGCTGTTAGTGAGTTCATGTGCGTCAGTCATTAAATGACTGTGTAACCGCGCGATGCGGTTCCAGTCTAGACCCAAAATATGACACTTGCTCACCATAGAGTCTCCAGTAGCTCAGTGGTTAGAACATCCGACTAGAACACGGAGTGTCGTGGGTTCAAATCCCATCTGGGGCTCGGATTTTTTCCGAGTTTTTCCTTTCATTAATATCGTTTCATCTCAGTTTTACCAGAAATAACACGCAAACAGCGGTGACAAACATCAGACATAAACGCATAATTGAAATTATCTTTTACTTAACGTTTCGTATGCTTCGGCATACATCTTCAGAAGTGACGGTTAATACAAAATTATAGTTTAAATATACAGGATTACTAACTTATCAACTATTAAGTAACAGTAGAGTAGAAGAGAAAACTAATAAAGTCACAGCTTTTCGCTGCTAACATATTCATTTGAGGTCGGCTTTAAATCTTTGATGAATAGCGTCTCCTTTATTTTACAGTGAATTTCGGATCGCCCTTTCGCTAAAATTTTAAAATGATCCCATTTTAAATTATGTTTAGTTAATTTAAAATGGTCCACAAGGGCTGACGTATGATGACCATTAATTAAAGCTTTAAAGACCCATACGCAACCAAGATTCATAGCGGTCTCACTACACTTCTCTCTCGAATTAGTCGCAGTTTAAAAATCGTTTGCTTGTCTACTTAGAAAAATCTCATTCCATCACGCGTTTCGTTTCGTTTCAAAAGGTTCATTTTCACTCCAAGGTATTCTTGGACCCTCTATCTTTAGTTTTGGTCATATTTTGAAACTTTGAAAGTAGTGCCTGGCAAATTTCTATGTCAAAAGAAGCCTCTGTTGTCCGAGGCAGAGGGAGGCCATCTTTGCCAGGAACAGCCAAGTATATTCGCTTAAGGCAGATTTACATAATTCTGCATTATATATTCGAGTAGCTAAAAAAAACAAAGGCAAAATTCAAAGAGTTTGAGTTCTCTCTGATGCCACATGTTTTTGCATTTTTCTGCAAACAAGCCGAGCTAGCTCGACCTGATGATTGTAAACTAAATTCTCAAATCTCAATAGTATTTAGAAATAAGTAGAAGGTTTATTTAGATATAATTATAAAGAGTAATTTTATCAGAAAGGAAAAAAATTGTGACATAGCTCTTTGGGTAACAAAACGTCTTTCGTAAATACAATGACAGCTAATCGGTATTTCAGAATTGTTATTGTTGATAATATAAATGTTGTTTTGGTGAGCACAGAATTCCGTGGGTGTTTTATATAGAATAAGGACTGATAATTTCGAAAAGTACAGTTTTACTTGATTTCCAAATTTATATCAATCGTTATAGTGAGGTGACAGGCCTATAAGACATCACTTACAATCACGTTTGGTTTTCTTTGAAACTCCCTTTGTTTTGCTCGTTGTTAACATCTGTAAGTTCTTTGTGGGAGTCTGCTCGTTTGTAGTTTGTTTTGATTGAATATATTTATCAGCAAATGCAGATGTTTTTCCGTGGAATAAATTTTCAGAGCACTCGATGAAATTTTAAAAAACATTTAGCTCTCGAAAGTAAATAAATTTCATCCACAAAACTACAGAACCGGCTTTCGCTTGGCAAAGTCTCACCTCGTGTTCGACTGAGACTACTGACATATCGCCGCTCGATTCCTCGAGCCGTATACATTCCTGTTTGCGCCATTTTGATCTTCAGGGTCGCTTTCCGACATGGTTTAGATTAATTAGAAAGTAGGGAAAATTTTAGTAGAGAAAAATACTAGTGATCAGAAGCGTCACTTGTAGTGTCAGTGTGAGTTCGCGAAAACCCACGATCGAGAAAATAACCAGCCAAACAAAATCGAGAGATCACATTCAAAACATAAATAAACGGCGGCTATGAATCTTGGTTGCGTATGGGTCTTTAAACTGTTCAGTTTATCTGTCATGCAATCGTCTTTTAGTTTTTCCGATATAAAAATTATTGCAGTACCAACGGAAGCTCTATATACAATCTTAGACATTTAACTATGGCTAAGTCTATCATTGTAAGGAAAGAAAGATGAGTGTTTTGAAAAATTTTTCTAAAGTCAACGCACCCATAGATTTTATAGACACACGAAATTGCTCAAAATACATGGATTAATACATCAAAGTTTAAATGAGGACTTCAGAAGCATTTTATGTAAATACCACATAATTACACTATATTCACCAACTTAACAATTTATTTGTATACTCCACCATGAATTGCTTTTTATAAACAAATACAAAGGAATAAAAATTATCGAGCGGCGATGAAGATCATTTAACACTACTTATTCATACTTGAAACAAGAAAGAATAGTGAATTGTTAAGTGCTTTGTTTTTTTAAAATATAAATTGTGCGACGAAATATTTTAACCCGGCGGCAACCAAAATTATGCGACAACCAATAAGACATGTGTAATTTTCCTGCACGCACATGCATGTTTAATAATACAAGCATTTACAGCCATGCGAATATTCATTTCGTTTCTCGTAGCTGTAAACATTTAGCTTTAGAAACCTAGCTCAAAATCTCTCAAACCTTGAACCAGTTATAAGCAGCAATACCAAAGTTTTGTCCGGTCGTTCGCCTGACAGATCAGCGAGTGACTGTTTTGAGACAACTTGTAAACAGAATCAGTCGAGCATCTTTAAAACCTGTATTTCGAAATTTTCATGTAAATGTACTTTTTACCTTAATGTCTGCAAATTTTGCACAGCTAGCCTATATTTTGAGACATGATTCTCAACAATTAAAGTTCGACAACAAGACACGAAACCACGAAAAGTGATTAAAATAACGCAGCGATTAGTGTACCTTTTCCCTAGGCACAGTTCAAGATTTCACCATGCACGTTCCACTTGAATTATTTTGCCTGTCAGTTCAAGATAATTTTCTTTGCGAATTTTTTTGTTCTTGTCAATTCCACTAGATTCACTGCAGAAGCGCTTACACGAGGCCGGGGACTCACATATTTGACGTCATGACCCTTGTTAGTACTCAGTCTCCAATAGCGCGGCCACAAATTCTCATGGGTCAGAAAAAAACCACAATAACAAGATTTTTGTAAGTTAATTTTATGTTTTCTTGAAACGATTTCATATGGTAGTTCTTTGGTATCAACAAAAAATTTTGGGTCATATACACTTTAATAAATTATTCGAGAGTGTTAAACTGAACCTTTTGTGGACGGTATTTACCGTTACTAAATCCTAAAGTTCTGTTCATTGATTTATTTCAAGTTTAAGCATTTCAACAAGAAAAACACAGAGGAGTCGATATCAGATCCCCTTCAGTTGACAAAGGCAGATGGTAGCCTGGAGCTTAATGTTGGTAGAATCAATGTGGTTTTTCTGTATCGTTTTATAAACGAACTTTTGGTGAGTAACTTTAAAATAACTTTTTGCTTACTTTTGAGAAATGAAATACTGTGGAACTTATATTTTTGATAACAGCTGTTTCTCACAACAAAACCTATTAATTTGCTATGAACTAAGTAAGAAAATAGATGCTTTATGATAAACCTACTCACCTAGAAAGATCACGTAACATATTTTATCCCTTATATTAAACTTGTGGCGATCAAGTTAACTTACATTTTTCTGACGACCATAAAGAATTGATACAGAAATCCTTAGTTGAAAGCTTAGGAATGAATTTTCCAGTTCTTCAATTTTTCGATTCTGTGATTGAAGGGATTTTACAATTTTATTGTAAAAAACGAAGCCAGGTAGCGTAGTCAACCTTCTTAGCCGTACTTGTTGTAGATACACTACAAGATGTTTCTGTGTTTTGTTATTGAGTATGCAGCGACAAAATTTAGCTCACTCAAACGGATGCCAACAAAAAAGTACTTTCGACTTTTGATATACTTTCATTTCAAAACTTCCTTCATCGTAACTTTTTCTGAAGGCGTTAAAAATTTAAGCTTTTTTTTGTTACCATTTTTTAAAATTTGTTAAAACACCTAAGTGACCCAGGGTTTTCCTTTTCAAATAAAGTTGAAGTCGATGAAAGTGAAGCTGGCGGAGACAACTTGGGCGCGTAGCGAAGG
>JAOEHV020126609.1:0-14715 GCA_025447995.2 Isaurus tuberculatus | reverse complement strand
ACGTTCTCTACTGGCTTTTGAGTTCGGGGGTCGAGGATTATGAGTACGGAAGGACTATATGTGCGGTTGACTAGCCTGTACGTTCTCTACTGTCCTGTGCGCTGGGGCGAGATTGCGGCGAGGATTCCGGGCATTTGGCAGTCCTTAAAGAGGTTACATTTCAGGGCTGTGCTGGGAAATGGAAAATTAGTTTCATTGGATAAACTATCATTTCTGCTGCTTAAATCTGACAAAGCGATTAATCAAGTTAATCAGGCTGTAGAAACCAGGTAATTTACATAAATCCGAATAAATAAATTTAGTAATCACCGTTAGTGGTAAAAGATGACGTTTCTTATGTTTTTAGATGGTTGAATTTGTCTCGGGATATAAAGTAGCGATATAAAGACATGACCTTTCGGCGACATGTCACCTTTATCAAATGTAATTTATTGTACGTTCAGCAACGTTGTATATAGAAAGAAAGTGTGAAAACTACATTAGAATAAATGAGGCTGAAATAAACAAAAGAATGCACAAAATTTAAATAAACAGTTTCGCTGGAACGGAGTCTTTTTGAGTGTTCAGAGTCGGTCTCTTTTTCCCTATCAAAAGCACTTCATAAATAACTCACTCAAACTTTCATGCTTTTTTATCGCTACTTTTTATTCTGAAATGAATTTTTCTCGCCCTCTATCTTCCGGAATTATATCGACACTAAAATTTACATTGTTTTCACATCTTATTAGCTTCAATGATGGAATCAAACTCTTCCTAATTTAGCAGGTAAATGCCAAAGGAAATAAATTTTCGGTGTTGATTAAAATTTTTATATGTTTATATCTTTGCTATAAGACGTTACTTTTGAACAACGTATATCACGTCATTTTCTAACCTGAATCACTCGAAGCTTCAACAATGGCATTTTCACATTACACTGAGAAAAGATGATTTTTGTGTTTTTAAATTAAAAACTAAAAGGAACTAATAAAAGAGAGTCCTGAAACTTTATAAAATACAGCCAATCAGAGGCTTGGAAAGCCGTTGCATATTCTACTGTATCCAACGGGTAGTATTCCACCCGGCTTTCCCGCCATTACTTCCGAGCAACTATCGAAATGGCGCCAAAACTGTATGCGTACGTTTCCGAAATGGCGCCAAAGTAGTCGGTCGACGTTGTCGGTCAACGGTCGTCGTCAAAAATCTTTTTTAGATTCATCAGTGCTCGTCAGAGCTTAAAACGTCAGCACAAACAGCGGTTTTAGTTCTTCCTTCTGCATGCGGGGGACAAATTAGTTAGTTGTATTTTTTAAGGCATGGTATAAATTAGTTATGCAATGCTTCAAATGGGATAACGTGGAAATGCCACTTGTCACTTGCATTTTCTTCGTATACACACGAGCCTCGGGAAATACAAGTGACGCGTGGCATATTCTACGGTATCCCACTCGAAACAATTGCATAACTACTATGTATTGGTCTATGAACTATAAACATTGAGTCATAAAAATCCACAAAAAACTTCAAGCGAAAAATATTTATTCCAACAATTACCAATTTATCTACCTATGATTAAAAGTCTGTTATGCTATTTTCTTTACTAAGTACAAATAACTGATTGAATTTAAAATATGTTCATCTTATTATCGCCGTTTTTTATTATCGTGAGGATAACCTTTCAAACAACAAAGTTAAACCTAAAACATGGTTTCACTTCTTTAAAATTGCGCTCAATTACATCTTCTTTACGATTTTGGTATTAAATAAGTTTTAACAAAATAATAGCAAACACCTTATTAAACAATATAAATCATGAATATAAAACTCCAAACCACTAGATACAGTAGATTATTTTTATAAAACTATCTTATTCTCTTACTTTTATTTGAAAAAAAAGATTCCTAAACTTTGTGATAAGCAACTGTAGTTGTAATCTTTCAATTAAGAAAGTTTTAATCCTTTATGTTAATCCAGAACGGCTACCGTATTTGTTCGTGTATTAATTGAGATTTTAGGATGTAAAATTCACTTAAAAACTGACCTCGAAACAAAAAAAAAACAAAACCTTTAAAACAACTTTCAAAATCAAAAAAATTTTTACCAGAGAAAGTTAAAAAGAACTGGAATTCGCGATGATAAAAATTTCCTTGGCTTGGGCATTTCAACCATAAAAAACACAGCTCAAACAAGATATTTCTTATATGGATAATTCATTGAATGCTCGACCACATTTTTTATTTTACTTAAGCAAACCTTGAAAATGCCAAACCATGAAGTGTAACTATTGCCTTTAGAAATAGGGTTTGATTTACAAGATATTTAGTAATACACTTGTAAACAAATACGATACTAAAAATATTTAAAATACAATATATTAAGTAATACAGTATCATAGTAATTAACTGTAATACAGTTCTCAAGTCTCTTTTGGGTCTTGATATAAAAAGTAGAATGTAATGTTTATTACTGTTATTATTATCTATATGTGTTATAAAAAAGACAAGAAATATTTAACCACAACTTAGTGAAAGAATCTATTACACTAATTGGAAGTTTCCAGAGCAGCAGCATTTAAGCAGGCAAAGACGGTCAGCACCATCTTTGGTTTCACTTCAACCAGGTCTTCAGGAAGAGCGTACGTGTGGGCACCTATCTTTCGCGCCATTGACAAAGCATACTTCGCGTTAAGCATCATCTCCTGTGGGGTTAATGAAGTTCACAATTATTAAAATTTCACAGCACTGAACAGAAACACCTCAATAATATCCCAATTGTCACCAGCATGACTGACTTGTCAAATTGGCCACATTATCTCAATAAAAATTCATCTAGAGTTCGAGTTAACAAAGTAAATTTTACCACAGAAAGAGTTTTTTTTTTCAAACTTGAGTTATTCAGTGTAAAAAACCTACAAAGTACCGTCAAATCCAGGGAAAACTAGATTTAGTTCAAGTTACTGGAACATTCAAGTTTAGTGTTGTACTTCTGTGTTGTGTTCTGCTGTACTTGGTGTAATATAAATAAAAGGTTATGGTATTGGATTAAAAAAGCACCGTAGCGCTAATTAAATTTACCACGTGGGAGATTGAAACCCTTATTTGGACGGGGGGGGGAAAGGGGGGAGGAGAGGGAGGGAATTTTTTATTCTGCTATTATGACTTTACAAATCTGGTATAGAACTTTTAGTTTCCATCATTTGTCTTTGCTTATATCAGATTCTCTCAACCAGGATTAAGGCACTTTATTTGAGGTCAGCCCTTTTAAACTTTTTGGCTCAAAACGTGATGCTTACTCAAACAAACATGATATTCTCTTGTTTAATTCTTTTTATTGTCAAATTTTTATTTTCAGTATTACTTCTAATGGAATAAGGACAAAGGAATTCATGGACATATCCCGAGGGTAAGTTTGCATGATATATCTGTTAAAATACTAATATGTGAAAGTATCTGGTATCTTAGGATTGTAGAACATTGTAACCAAAGAACCTACCGCCTCAGTTTCTCCCTTGCAAATTAAACTGTAGTCAATAGACTGTGGTTTAATGGCATCAATAAGGTCAATTACCACCAAACTGTTGCAGATGCTGGGATCCTTGAAGCTGGAGATTTTTGAAGTTTTTCCAGCAGACTCCAGCTGTAGATAAAACACAACATTAGACTAATGAGCATGATACCAATTTTTTTCAGATGAGTATGCTGGAAAGATAGAAGTATAAGTTGTGTTTATTATATGATTTGTTAATAGTGTAGTAATATTTCCTTGTCTCAAACACATATATTTTAGTCCTGGTTTCTATTCAAGTCATTTGAACCTTCATTAAGAAGTTTCACTAATTCTAAAATCTAGATTTCAAAATGATAACTGGCAAATGGCGACCCAGTATGACTGACCCATTCCACTGTGAAAACTTAAAATTTGCCTTAATCTGTGCACCTTTACTCTGGCCACTCTTATCTCCCCATATTTATCTCGACTACTCTCTAATAAAATTAGTTTTCAAAAGCTGATATTTTTATTTGGCTCATATACCTTTTGATTTGCCCATACAATAATATCGCTGTCCTTGATTGGGTTATCATCTTTACTAAGTGACTGTAAGATGCCCAGTGTATAGGCCCTCATCATCTGCCACACCATTCCTGTCATGAAAAAAGAACTCAGGAATTTAAATCCTTGTTTCCTAACATAATTTGTTCACTTCAACAATTTGTTGAGACTATAAGTTATTTTGTGACATACTCTGTTGAAGTTGCCATTAGGGAAGGGCAAATAAATATTGCCACCCATTCTCTTGCCATGTCTCTCTCTTGTTGTAGTCTTACTTCCTGTTGTTGCTTCCTTTTTATGCAATTACACTTTTGCCAGCCCTTAGTCCTCTGTCAGCTGCTTTATAAAATTTTCATACTGTTCTTTAAGCTCACATAAACTATAAAATCAGTGTATCCACCGCTGCTACAACTAACTAGACCAAAGTTTTACTAGCTTATTAGTAGATCAAGTTTACTGCATACCTAAAGTAAGAGTTTGGTTTCCTTCATGGATATCTGTTCCACCAATTCCAACAAGAGAGAAACCCAGTTGCTTGCCAAGCTCCACAGCATAATTACAATTCTCAATCTTCTTCATTTTCCCACCCATCTGTTTAAATGGTGGTTTCTGTACTTTGTCCCAGTTGACAATTCCTGGCTTGATTTTGTCAAACAGCTATAGGAATTAATTTCAAGTAATACAATCAGTGTCTGAATTGGAGGATTTTCTGGGGGTCACCCAATGGACAAGTACATTTGACTTTCAGTAGTTGCGGTTGCCCAGGCGAGTTAAAATAAGCTCCCCCACACGTTCATTATTTTGGCTGCTGTTCACTGTTTTCCACTTCTTCCTTAAAAATTAACTTCAAAAGATGTATTTTGACTCATAGCCGGCGCCATTTTAAAAGACAAAAGTGTACAAAACCAAAACTCCTAATCAACCTGTAGTATGTGAATAAAGCGAGAAAACTAATTTTTTCAGATTTCCATTAAACATTTCTGACAAGTCTCAATTGCTGAATTGCTGAAATAGAACCGGGTTCTATTGCTGGATTGTTACCTTAAATGAAATTTGATTTCCATATAATTACTGGAATCTTTTGCTGAACATAATTTTCAGCAATCCAGCAATTGCAGCGATCATTGCCAAGCATTGCAAAAGATAACCAATTACACTCTTTGTAAAATGCTGTGTTTTTGTGAGGCTTAATTGTGAATTACTCTTTATAGTCATGATTTTTGGATGTCAAAAATTTTGTTTCCTGAAAAACTCAGTTTTAAGCCAAAAACTTCCAATGAGAACACTGTTACTCTCCATATTCTGAAATGTTTCTGAAAAATGGTGCGGCTTAAAAGTTAAAACAATTGGTATGTATGTATGTGGGCTTATTTAAGTGATGGTCTTATTCAAAAATGGAACTCAACTCAAGGGTTTATTATAAGATACACAGGGGAAGCACGAATAAGAAAGTGCTTACAGACTTTTGTAACAGATTAGAAACTTTGTTTATTTTTCAAAAACTAAAATGACAAATATTTTGCCACAAACCTGGAACAAGATAAGTCCATTGCACAAATCATTGTAAAGCATGTTGACGTAAGGATTTACACCTAAGCTGTTCATCCAGTTACGGAATGCTGAAGATTGAAAGATTGAAAAAAAAAAACTTAAAAATAAATCCTTTTCCAAGCCTAGTGGCCCATTGGGCTGACACTTATCTCAAGCAGATGAGTGTCCTTGACTCCCCCTGGACAGGACACTAATCCATCACAGGTTAGCTACCAGCCAAAGCTGTTGTTTATTTACCAACCTCATAAGGATGGAAAGCTGAGTACGCTTTGGCAGAAAAGGTTACCCTAATATTCAAACTTCAGCAGAGCCAATTAACGATCAAACCTTGGCCCTTGTGATTAGAAGGCAGAGATCTTACCAACTGCACAAACCATGCCGCCTTAAAGACAAAACATCCTTCATTATCACTATTAAAACTAATTACTTCACACAAGAAGACCATAGAGGCTTGCACAAAATCTTCTGATTAATTACTGTATGCTTCCATGGAATCTCTGAACATTAGAATGAAGCTCTACTGGTAGTACTGGACAAAGATTAATAATTTAACATTCACTGTGTCAGCTGCAGTCTGGTCAAAATGTTTTTGAGTAGTAGTCAAGCTGGCTATAGTACTAGTGATAGGTAGAAAGTGCCAAAAATTGCAAGGGGCGGAGGAGTATGTTTTTAACATAATGTAATGTAAACTTAATGATTTAAGGGACTATACTGTAATAAAAAATGGTTTATAAAATTAAAATAATACTTTTTTTAGTATAAACAGTGTTGAGCAACAAAACATATGATAGAAGACTAAACAACCTCATTGTGAATACTGAAGTCTAACAAGTGTAATGTAAGCAGGAAATACTTAGACTTTATAAGCATGGCCAAATCGCCAGCAGCCAGCACATTTTGACTGGGCTGTAGCTACAATTAAAAATACTATATACTTATAAATATACCATTTCTTTAGCAAATATTAAAATTCAACATACTCTTTTCTTCTCTGGTCTCTTCATAGACTTCCTCTGGTTCTTCCTCGTCTAGTTCTGGTAAGGCTGGATAATGGTTGAATAAGTTGGCAACAAAAGCCATGTTTAGTTTGGAATTTCCAGCTACAACATCCTTAAAAACAAACAAAAAGTAAATGTCTTGATGCAATTGTGATGATGATATATTATCACTACTAATTAGTGATCTTTCTCCTTTTTTAAAGATGTTCAACTTAAACTATTTATACAGCATTTTCAAACATTTAAAAGGGATAAAATAGAAGTACAGTGTATTTCTACTGCTCTAGAGTAAAGACTACAAAATACTATAAACCACATTGTTCGGATTACCAATAGTTTAGTCTTATGTACAACCTAAATGGCAAAAAAATTTTAAGTTTTAATCCATCAAATCTTATAAGATTTGTAAAGTTCAAGCTATGAGGTTACAGTAACTTATATTAAGTACAAACCTTTGATCTGACAAACTTTCTGCATCCTATCTTATCTGCATTTCGCAGCATCTTCTCAGCTCGTTTGTTGAGATCTTTTTCCTATTTGTAAAAAAACAAACTTACAATGAGCCTTTTTAGTCTGATTAGCTAATATTAAAACAGACAAAACATTTTATTTTAAATGGTAATAAGAAATCATGAATAAAAAATTCTTGCACTTTCATTTGATAGATTATTTAATGTAAAATCTATATAACTATAATGTCAGACTGACAATAACAGTATTAATAATAATGATATAATAATAATAATAACAATAACAAATTACTAAAAGTAACAACTTACTGATACAACAGCTTGTGGGTTATCAAGATAGGCATCTTGTGGAGCAATCTGTTTTAGCAAGACGCTGTAGTTCTCAGAGTCCTGTTAAAATGCAGGAAAAATAATTATCTTAATTTCTTGTCTTGCAATATTTCCTACTGATTTATAGTTGGCAAAAGAAAAGACAGTGAATTGATGTGAAAGAAACTTTCAATGCATGAATGCACTTCAATTCAATTCCCAGGAATACAGAAGGACTCAGAATTTGACTTCACATCACAATTAGAAACTAGAACTTTGTAGATTTAAAAATAATATTAAATAAATCTATATACCATACATTGAAACAAAACAAGTATTTTTATAGCTTTGGGGAAAGCCTAAGTAATACAAATAGATATTATCACCAAATTGAGCCCCAAACAGACGAGTTAGAACACCATAGCTGATAAGGATATTTATGTAAAATGAAAGATCTACATACCTTAATATCCTCACTGAAGTTGTTTACCCTGCGAGGATGACCTGCTCTCTCCAAGTGATAATTGAACCACCGCAGCAGCAGTTCTTCAGGGCTCAGCTTCAATAAATCATCCATGGTCTCACCTTCTCGCAGTAATCTCCTCAGTCCTGGCACAGTAGTTAAATTGATTTTGGAAAAGAGGCCAATCTAAAACAAAACATTTTTTTATCAGTGTCAAGTTATGTTACTTAAAAATATGTTGGCATACTGAGGATGTGGCTCCCAACATTCTGGATTTGGGTTTGAATCCTGGACTTAATCAATCTCAGTCTTACTCCTTGGTTTTAACATTCCGTACAGAATGTGTGACGATTTTACAGAGCTGTGCTTTTAAAGCGCAACAACACTGCAAATTTCGCTGCATGAATGCTGCAATAAAGGATAATTTCAGTGCTGCCCATACAACGCAGATATTTTACAAAATGGTTGCTGCTACAACCAATCTACACTGCTCTTAATTAAAGCACTTGAAATTTGAGAAAAAAAGTTTCAAAAGCAGTGTTAGGGCAGCGATTTATTATATGCCACTGTTCACAGTTCAGAAGGCTCTTGTTTTGATTCCATGGCAACTTACTTTCAGGGTTTAAAAATAACTGATAAAGTGTAGAGCTCTTTTGATCTAGCATACTGTTGGTTCAGTCTATTCAACCTATATCTATTTAGGAAACACATTATCACAAAAAGTAGGATATTAGTGATCCTGGTGATGTGTACTCTATCTGGGATTCTTATAAATGCATCTGAGCTGCTTTGCGGACAATTAAAACCCCTAAATTGTCGACCTTGTGTACACTCATTTGAGGATTCAGATTAGTGAAAACTAGCCTTTTTGAACTAACTCATTTTTATTTTCATTAGCTCCATTTGACTTTTGTTAAAGCTTCAGCATGCTGATTCAAAGGATTTGTTTTTATTGTTAGTACTAGATTTATGTGGTGGAAACAAAATTGTGCAGACAAAAGAAAGTCAATCAGTTTGATTTTCTTTTGTCTGCACAATTTTGTCTGTAAATCATAGTTCTAAATCATTATTAGCGATTGAATCATACCTGACCAATCTAAAAGCTACAGTACATTGAAACGTCTCATTTAAATGTGGAAAAATATTTACCCTGATGATTTGCCATAGCAGTCCCATAACTAAATGTGGTTTTCCCTCACTTAGGTCTTCTGGACCAATATTAACAATATTACAACCAATTGCTGCAGCAGAGTTGACAACCAGAGTTTGATTTTCAATAATCAGGTAAACACTCAGTTTATCCTTCTTATTAATTGCTCGCTCATCAATTGTGTCAGGCACAGAAAGGTTTATCATTTTACTGTAAAGTAAAATACATCATCAGTGTTATGGTCAAATTAATATATCATGGTTTATAGTGATTGATGTCAGAAAACAAAATTCCAGGAGTTTTCTATGGTAGCAAAATAATTTTTCCAGGATCCAACGCCTAATTCTTTTTCAGCAAAAACAAAACAAAACAAAATTATCAAGTTTAACTGACCCAAATCCCAACAACTATTAAATTAATAAATAAAGTTGTATCTTGTTAACCATGAGAAAATCAGTTTTTTTTCCCAAAAACAAATAAAATTAAAAACAAAAAAAAATGGGTGTAAACTTTTGAGCTTGTCAGTATTAATATGAAACGTTTCCAACATGGAGAAATGGATCTACAAAGATAAATTGCTGTAGATCACTAGCAATTGACAGCCAGAAGCCATTTACATACATGTACTGCCACAATGGCCTACTTTCTTTTTCCTACATTTTATTTATTTATTTTTTTAAAAACTGCCATTAAATCCTCATGATCAATATAAAAATTAATTTCATGGAAATACAAACAGTTTTAAAACATTAGGTCAATAATATAAAACTTAACCAGTGTTTCACTTTTATTTATTAAGTACACTGCCATAAATTACTATTACAAGGTTTGTACTCTTTTGACTTTCTGAAATTCCATGACTTTCCATGACCTTTCATAATTTTCCATGACCCAGTGCTGTTCAATTTTTTTCTCAATAACTAAGAAATACTCTTGATTTGTTCATTTCCTAGCATATTAACCAACGTGAAGAAGGGGAGCAGATGTTACTCTGAGATGTAGCAGCATTACTACAATAATATTTAGATGAAAGTGTATGACTCTGTGCAATAATTTGGGTTACCCTTATTCTCCATGTTGTTTGTGTACAAATTGATCTAAATTATACTAACTGTTCATGACATTCGATTAGCCTAATCGAAATTCCATTAACTAATTCCTGGTTTTCAATGACCCATACAAACCCTGTATTCGGTAGTTCATTCTAACTAAAATCAAGTGCATAATTATATTTTTCTTTAGACTTTCTCTTAAAAGGAAAGTACAGTATAGAAATATGTTTTAAAAACTGTGAAAAAAAATTGTACTTTTTTAAATTTTGCCTACATAACTAATACAGTTGTTCATCAACTATAGTTAATGTTAATATTAATAATATTGAATAATAATGATAAATAATAATTATAATGGTTTATTAATAGCTTCTCTACATGGAACCTATAAAGCTGTAAAACTTTAAGGACTAAAAAGGGAAATTTAGCTGACAGTATATTAATGTAAAAAGTATTTGTCTTTTATATAAGTAAATGAACTGTAATAATGTAGCAGCTTGAAACTGCCTGGTAAATTAAGACTGCTGTACTACAAACATGTCATAACTTACCATAACAGAACACCATCCTTCACTTTTTCAAACAAATCAACTCCCTTGTTGGATGTATCAATTGGTAGATATTTTCTACTAGCTTCAGCATCATCTATTAAAGCACTGTTGATCCAGTCAATGAATGCAAAGCTTTCAGCCTCAGAGTAAGTGTGTGTTGTACCTTCAGCAGAACTGCCAGACGTTCCACCATGTGAAACTGTTTTATCCCGTTTTGATAACTTATCTTTAAACCGACCTGCTAGCTTGCTTGCATTTTCCTTGTAATACTAATAACAACAACAAAACCGAAATTGATTTTCCTTTCACAATTTTTTGGCAGTAGCTATTATATTTAATTCTATATCAATGACAAGGTAAGGCAGTGGCGTGGTTGGCGCAGTTGGTAAGATCTATGCTTTCCAATCACAAGGTCCCAGATTCAATGCCTCAGCTCTACCGAAAATTGAACATTCGTGTGACCTTCTTTTCCTCCAAAGCTTACTCAGCTTTCCATCCTAACGAGGTCGGTAAATGAGTAACAGCTTCGGCTGGGATCTAACCTGCAATGGATTAGTGTCCCATCCAGGGGGAGTCAATGATTCTCATCCGCTTAACACCACAGAAACTGAAGATAAGTGCCAGCCCCATGGGCCACTAGGCTTGTTAAAGGATTTAGCTAGCAATGACAAGGTCCTTCTAAAATCCTTTCTTGCCAAATTACTACAAGGCATGACCAAAACTTCTATTACATTAATTTTAGGATCATAAAAAAATGACTTATACTGCCTTGCCCATATCAAAACTTATTGCTACTGATGGCCCAGTCTCTTAAACTTTTTGATATAAGAATTTACTAAGTTGATTTTTTGTATTTAAATTATTGACACATAGTCTGCTTTTTATCTAGCTAGTGTAAACTGGTTTTTACTAAAAACATGAAACATGTTAGTTTTTGAAGAGGAAGAACAAAATACCAGGGGGTGGGGCAGGCAGGTCCAGACAGAGAAGGTTATAAGGTCAAAAAAGAGTCGTTCGTGTGCAGTTCATAATTTTCCTATTTTAACATAAAGACCAAAAAAATTCAGGCGGCTCTTTTAATGTTTTTTTAACAATGCGTTTCAGACTTTCTTTCAAAACACTTATTAGTAAGCAATTAAAACAGCACCAAAAATACATAAAGAATAAACTTCTAACTTGAAAATTGTTTCCTCCAATATTTTCAAGTCTTATAGCACATTATTGGGCCGGGAATGTTTCATGAATGTTAATTCCAGCGTTCACAATAAAAGTTTACGTTGGGATTAACAATTTGACGTGTAGTATTCAATATTGTCATAGTTTGTCTTAATTTGAATAATACACACCAAATTCGTGTCCCTTTTTCAAAAACCAATAAATGGTGATACAAAACTAGAATTTAGAAATAGCATTGAAGAATTTGCAAAACTCTTGTTTAAAAACAACTTAGGAAAGCTGCAACAATTGAGCTCAACAAACTGTTCCCTTTAGCATTTACAAATACCTGTATTGAACTTTTGAATATAAACAAACTCGACCTCCACAACAGTAAAACTTCGATTGCGAGTCGACACTTTTTTCAGTATTAGGCTGAATAACTGAGTTGTTTGTAATAACTATCGAAACAAAAGTAGGTAGAAACACTTGACCTACCCCTAAAAATTCGTCGAAACTTATTTTTCCGTCTTTGTTCTTGTCTACTTCAGCGGTGATCTCACGCAACTTATAGCCAGCTACGGTTTCGCCAAATTGTAAGAACGCCTCACCAAGTTTAGATGCAGGCAAAGTACCATCACTGTTTAACTCCAGCTGTAAAGAGAATAAGGAAGAAGATCTATTTACAAAACTGTAATTTAATAGTAATACCCTTTCAGTTTTCTAATAAGATACGATAGAAAGTGGCAAGGTGGCTGAAATTGCGCACTCCAGGAAGCCATGCATTAGCAAGGCTATAATACAATTTTTTGACAAAAAAAATCGCATTATATAACTTGGTTCAATAAATCCATTAGAAGATTTTAGATAATTTCTGAGAGAAGTGATAAAAAAAAACATTTACGAGTCGATTCGCAAGGGGAGTGACATGTTTTCCTGCTACAGAATTATGGGTTTCTCTAACCTGGTTGAACGTTTCTCTGATCTCTTTTTCCATTTCATCATTGATAGAAACTTGCGAGTCACCCATTTTTCAGCAATGGCAACTATACGTATTAGTTACCAAAATTTAATGATAGCAGTAAACTTTTACAAACTCAGTGAAAAGACCTTATGGACAAATGTGGGCTGTGTCACTTAGACAGGAAACTGAAGGAAACCTGAATTGATTCCGATTGGTCAACTCACTGTTATCTAATCACCTTATAAGGAAGAATGGCTAAAAAGTAAAAATTTATGCAAGCGGAACTGCGGACAGCTCAACCCTTCTGAGGAAATAAACTTCAGAAAATATTAACCTTCTCGACACTTAGACAGCCTAAATTAGGAAAAGTTTTAAAAGTCTTTCCCAACATCAAGTGTTTATTGTGACATCAAACTACGCGTAAACCCCGAGACACTTTTAAAATGAATATTTTTAGGTTCACGATTACAAATTCATCTTGGCAATAAGTTGAGATTAGATGCGGAAATTCCTTGGTTGCCACTTTCGCTATATTTAAACTTTCAGAAAGGAAAAGCTCTGGTAGCAATGTGCTGTATCAGTATGGGGTCACGAGTTATCAAAGCAATTACTTTTATGAAAACTAATTTTTTAAGAACTTTTAAATAACGATGGTAGGTTCAAACCCGTTTAGGCGGAAATGTTATATCTGGATCAGTCAAAACAAAACAGCCCACACTTGTCAAAATCTTGATTAATTTTCACAATTGTGGAGATCTCGTGTAATGAAATCAAGCCATTAATAGTATTAGTTAAACAAAGGGACTAATCTGCGAGCATTGAAGCTTGTTTTATTACTTCACTTTTAGGTCACAGTCCGTTTGGTACCCAAGCTTTAATATTAACTATAACTTACTGCAGTTTGACATAATTAACTGCAAATCATGAAATTGAAAAGCAGGTGAAAAGTATGTCATTTGATAAACTGATTGTAAAATCAGAAAAAGAGTTCATTTTTATCAGGCAATATTGTTTCATAATTTTGGTTGTGAATGTAATAATATTGAGAGGATATTTGATATGAATAAAATGTTGTAATAGTCAATGCAGGTTCAATCAACACGGTAAGTTTACATCATAAAATCTTGACCCCATGTTGACAAGTTAGAAAGGGATGTTTATTTTATATCGCCTGCATAGACTGACTCCACACAGGTATGGACCACAAATCCAGTCGCATTCCACAAAACATGACATATCCCGTCAAAGAGTTGGGAACCCCCATGAGACTAATATAATTGAGCATATTTCGTAGAGCGTATAGCGCAATGGTTTTATACTATCGATATTAAATCAGTACTGAATGTAAATTGTTCGACTCTACTCTAACAGATACGCTATTTTTACTGAAATAGGCTTTAAAAAAAAACTCTTCAAAAACAAAAAAAAATATTTGTCCGGATTTTAATCCTTATTTACTTGACCTTTACGTGATTTCAAGGTTGACGAGCCGGCAGCAGTGTGCTTTCAACCTAATCGTAGGACACGAAATTAAATTACAAGCTATTAACTTCAAGTTCATGTAATATCAGCATTGTATCCTGCAAGAACTTTCACAAATAAAATAAGCAAAAAAGTTAAAAAAGAGCTGGAAAGATTAAAACAGTAAAACACATTATTTGAGTTAAGCAACTTATGTACGTGTGAAGCCGAAAACCAACATTTTTAATTGCAGCTTTGATACAAAAACAGAATATTTTACAGTAATAAATAAAGTAAGAATATCTTCTGATTGCTAAACCAAAATAAGGTGCGGATCTAGAAATTTAAGGAAATAAACGTTTCATCCCTTCTCGACCCTCGAAATCCGTTTCCTAAAGCCTTACACTCAAATTAAATACAACAATACTCCTCAAACCTATTCAGGACAGCCAACCATTTACTTTTAAAAAACTAGACGCACAGTAGTGCGATTACTCGGGCTACTGACTGCCTTCAGCTCAGTAGTCTGATAAAAAATAATGGTTGAAAAGTAAATGGAAAA
>JAOEHV020126509.1:5000-14717 GCA_025447995.2 Isaurus tuberculatus | reverse complement strand
TAAATTCCCTGACTTTTCCCTGACCTTGAGAAAATAATTTTTTCCCTGACTTTTCCCTGACCTGTGGCAACCCTGTACTAACAATACATACATCATGTTTGAGGAGGATATGTAGGGTGTATTAGGGGCAGCAGAAGTGCACTGTATGACAGGACTAGCCTGGGGGACATTATAACAATTGTCAAAGAGAGAAGGTGGAGATGACTAGGCCATGTCATCAGGAAGGACAACAGCAGCATCACTCGTGTAGCTCTCCATTGGACGTCAGATGCATGATGGGAAAAGAAAGCGGGGAAGGCAAGTGGAGACATGGAGGCGGAGCATGGACAGAGAGATCAAGAAGATGGGGAAGACCTGCGAAGAGTTTGAGAAGATTGCGATGGACAGAGGGGAATGGAGAGTTTTGGTCTCAGGCTTATGTGCCACCGGGCATGAAGAGGATAAGTAAGTAAGTAAGTAAGTACTAACAATACAATTTCCCGCCAAAAACAGCAGCTGCGCGGGAAAAAGCTTTAACAAGCACTTCAAACGCAAACTATACACGTCATACTGGAAAGACTATTTAATGGCGTTGCAGGCTGCTTAGAAACTGCAAGTATATAGAGACAAACGTTTTATGAATTTGTTCACTTGACAAGCTCATTATTTTTTTTTATTCGTTAATGAGGCTGAAATTATGGTTCGAACACTGGTTCGTTTATTTTTCATTACTTTTGTCATTATTTTTAAAACCTCAAATTTAACTCTTACTTACACTAAAACCGCTCTGATCAACGTCTACTTTCAGTCTCAGCTATGTAGAGAACAAAACATTAATGTCACAAGAAATGACATTTGTAATTAATGTTGCTTACCGTCTCTATGTGATGAAACAGAAATTTTATTTACTCCTGATTGGTGTGCAACAAACACCGTCAAGGGCGATCCCAGCGTTCTTTGCACGAGTGGCACACAAGATACAGACTTGTTATCATTTAGAGTTGAATTTAGGGCACCTTGGACACAATTATTGGAATCCGAAGACTTGGCCTCCATCGATACATCGTCGATTAAATTTTTTCTAGTTATAAAATCTTTACTGCAGTTATTTTCAAATGTTTTTGATCCTTCTAATAACGGCGCAAATTCTTTGCATTTCACTTCGCCTGTAGATCCTGCTGAATGTGTTTGTTTTATAGTACCTTCCTCTCTTTCTTTCTCGAACAACTCACTTTTTCCACACGTATTTGAAAGCAAAGACGTAGGCTCAGCTGGTAAATCGAGTATATCGTTTGATTTGCCTCGCAATCTTTTGCAATCCTTTTGGTTAGCACTTTCAAGCAAGACATTTATTGTGGAGTTACTTAAATCGTCATCCACGTTACCTATCTCAAAGGTCTCCATGACGTAATCGATGACATGTTGTGTGACGTCCCACGCCGTTATTCTACCAGCGGTATCGCCAGCAAAAAGAACTAGGTGAGGTTTGTTAACAAGATCACGATGAATAACACACGTCACGGACAGCACACATCTCTTGAGGTATTCCGATTGAGAAAGAAGGATGAACTGCTGAAGAACTTCATCGAACCCAAACAGTCTGTGAGCAGAAATACATAAAATGCTTTAACACTGATTCTCATCACCACTTAAAATTAATCTGCTACTCGTTCTCTTCATTGTAAAACGCGAAACTTAGAAATCTATAAGTAAAAATTTATATGGTCTTTGCCGTAAGTAATGTAAATATATTAAAAAATGTCCATTTCCATACACCTTCCCCCCTCCCATCTTGCTTAATAACGGTATTAAATTACAAAAAACAATAAACATACCTAACAAAGCCATCCGAACAAGCAGCACAGACAAGATATAATGCCTGAATTCTGTCACTGTTCAGTTCGGAAAATCTGTTATCTGATAACTGTCGCAAGTTGACAGCGCAAAGAGACATAAAACGTATTTCAGAGTGAATTTGGTTTTCCAATTTTCGCCTCCTTCTGTATTTGCTCGAACGAGTTGAGTATTCAGCTAATAGCACCATGGGTGATGACGTCACATTGTTGTCATAACAACCGTCGGGGGCAGAACTTTCGATTGCTAGTGAAAGATCTACTCGCCAACACTTTAGCGATGCCCTTCCCCCTCCTGAGAACAAAAGGTATTTTGAACACGACGTCGTCGATTTCCCTTTGCATTGCGTACCTCCAATAACTCCAAGGTTATCTTCTGTTGGCTTTGTTTCCCTGTGCTGTGATTCACCGCATGCACAGGCGGACAAGGCTCTCACACTTGAGATGTGTCCTTGAGCTGTAAATAGGTTCGCAACGCGGCCATTGGTGTAGTTGTCTAAATCTGACTTAAGGAGAATCGACTAAGAATTGCAAGCTCCACCAGATAACTTAATTGTTGTTGAAAAAAAAACAATATTTTTACGAGCCTAGTACCCAATGAAGACGGCACTTAACTCCGGTTTCTGTAGTGCTAAGTAAAGTGGATTAGAGTCCCTTAGACGAGACGCGAATGGCAGCGTGCCGGGTTGGCGCAATGGTAAGATCTATGCCTTCCAGACACAAGGTCGCAGGTTGGATCCCCGGCTCTGCCGAAATTCGATCATTTGTGTGACCTTCTTTACCGCCAAAGCTTACTCAGCTTTCCATCCTTACGAGGTCGGTAAATGAGTACCAGCTTCGGTTGGGAGCTAACCTGCGATGGATTAGTGTCCCGTCCAGGGGGAGTCAAGGATTCTCATCCGCTTAACATTAAAGCAATCGGGGATAAGCGCCGGCTCCGATGGCGGGCCACTAGACTCGTTTTAACCAGCAATGGATTAGCGTATCTAAAACTAAATCCTTTAAAAAGGACACGCTAATCCATTGCTGGTTAGCTCCTAGCTGACGCTGATACTCTATTTTCGGACCTAGCAAGGATGGAAAGCTGAGTCAGCTTTGACGGATTGAAAGAGATATCACATAAATGTTCAAATCTCAGCATAGTAGTAGGGGACCGAATGGATCCGTAAACCTGTGGGTGGAAAGCAAAGATCTTACCAACTGCGCAAACCACGCAACCTTACTTTATATAAAGATACTTTTAACTTTGACGCACCTTGTTGGAAATACATATTTTTCCAACTGCCCAGCATCCGTTTCGCCTAACTCCTTAAAGTGCTTAAGATTTCAAAAAATTAGTTTTTAAACGAAGCTATTCTTTGAGTTTTTGTTCATAACATATGACTAAAAACTGATAAGAGCGCCGACACTTTACTCTTACTTAGCCTTGACAAAAAACTATTTAAAACAATTTTTTACGTTATTCTTTTACACATAATCCCTGCCACAGTACAGAGATCTGCAAAGGATACAAGCTATCAAGCCGATGTCCGTGTCCTCACTTCCAGTTGCAAAAATTTCAAAGCTTTCTCCTAAAGTGAAGAATTTCCCAAACGTTTTAAAAGTCATTTTACTATTAATACTAAACGTTTACTATATAACTATTATCCTATATTTGGCGATATATTTCCCTCATGCTTTCAAACACAAACGAATGGATAACATGCTTGGGTTGGGTTGTTGAAAAACAGGGCTAACATTAACCCTGGTATAACCAAAGATAAAAACTTCTTTACAAGGGAGTGAATAGCTAAAGCTAAATCATTTTCCAAGCCTAGTGGCCCATGGGGCCGGTGCTTATCTCCGGTTTCTGTAGTGTTAAGCGGATGAGAGTCCTTGTCTTCCCCTGGACGGGGAATTAATCCATCGCAGGTTAGCTCCCAGCCGAAGCTGGTACTCATTTACCGACCTCGTAAGGATGTAAGGCCGAGTAAGCTTTGGCGGAAAGGAAGGTCAAACAAATGTTCAAATTTCGGCAGAGCTGAGAATCGAATCAGGGACCTTGTGGTTGGAAGGCATAGATCTTACCAACTGTGCCAACCACGCCGCCAAGGGAGTGAAAAACGGTTCAGAATTCAGAAACACGTCACCCTCTAAATTTACAAGCCAAATCAGTTGTAGAAGCTAAAAAACAGGGAGATAAGTTCAAAGTTCAACCCTGGGTAACCGGCCTTTGAACAACTGATTTCTGGATTTTGATTAAAATGCGAGCGAAGTCTAGTACTTCCGTTGATTCAGAAACTAAATTTTGTGCCAGAACAATAGTTTTTTTTTTCTATTTTTTTCTAACCTTTGCAGCTGCGCACTGGTCCAAGTCGACAGACACATGTTGTTTCTCTGCCATGGAAACTCGGCTGTAACAGAACAGATGATGAAAATGATGATCGTCATAAAAAAAACCAAGCTGACGATTCGTCATTGACATTGTGTTGTTTCCCTTACGAAGGTCTAACTCCCCAAACATCACCTTCCAACTCTATTTATGGCGATAATTAAACATTTCTATCTTGAGTTCACTAAATCACGTGTTTTACCTACTTATTGATCACGACGCTACTTAACAGCTTTTGAAAACAAAAACGTATCTGACGTACGGTCT
Organism: Isaurus tuberculatus; assembly: GCA_025447995.2. Lineage (NCBI taxonomy): Eukaryota > Metazoa > Cnidaria > Anthozoa > Zoantharia > Zoanthidae > Isaurus > Isaurus tuberculatus. The sequence continues at coordinate 10,247 of JAOEHV020126509.1, read as the reverse complement.
GACCAATCAGTGCTCGTTAAATCATTCAAATCCTTTAAAGAGCCTAGTAGCCTATGAGACCAGCGCTTATCTTCGGTTTCTGTAGTGTTAAGCAAATGAGAGTCATTGATCCCCCCCCCCTCCTTTCCCATCATCCTAGACGGGACACTAATCCATCGCACGTTAGCTCCCAGCCTCTAATGTAATATTTCAGTTTAAAACAAAGCGTTTCTTATGTTTCCTCACATAACTTGACTCATTTACCAACTTCGTAAGAATGGAAAGCTAAGTTAGCTTTGGCGGTAAGGAAGGTCACACAAATGTTAAAATTTCGGTACAGCCGAGGAATCGAACCTGGGACCTTGTGGTTAGAAAGCATAGACCTTACCAACTGCGCCAGCCACGCCGCCAATCAAATCATTCAGCCATATAATAAATTAGATTTACAATTTTAACAACATAGTGTGGCTAAGTTGAAAGCGGATTAGGTGAATTAAAACCCTGGATTTATTGAAAAAGACAGTTGTACAATTAAGTACCTTGAGAATTGGAACAGTAATTGGAGAGCGCATTGTGACATGTTCAGTGAATAACTGTTGCCCTTTGAGAAACGTAAATACCGCTTGTGTCATATCCAAGTCCTGAAAAAAAGCCAGGATAAAAAGGTAAAACAAAAATCAATCAAGAACCAAGAAAAAATATAGCATAAAATAAGCTACAACAATGAATTCCATACATGAACTAATTTTTGCCTGCAGTAAGAGGTACAGTATTATATTAAACTCTGTTCGAAATTGTCTAATTTCATTGTTGGTCAAGTATTTCTCAGCAAAGTAATACAACAAAACTCAATAAATTTTGTAATTAAGTTTGTATTGCAGTTATTTTCGCCAAAGCTGACTCAGCTTTCCATGCTAAGAAGACGGTAAACAAAGTACCAATATCTGATGGGACCTAACCTGCGATTGATTAGTGTTCCGTTTGAGGGAACAAAAACTTTCATCTGCTTAACAAAACAGCAACCGGAGATAAGCGCCCCGTCCTTCGAGCAAGTAGGCACGTATACCATCCGAACCCAACTCCTCGGTTTGGCCAGAACCTACACGCATGAGCACAAAAACCTTCACCCGAGTAACGACAATGCAAGTAACTGGAGCAACCTCAGACATACCTCAGGCAATGTGTGTGGTTGTGCGCATGCGTGCAGGTTCTGACCAAACCGCGGAGTTGAGTTCGGGTGGTTTTTGCTTTTTGCTGTATTACCTTATAAATCAACAACTTTGATCGCCATCAAAACTTGGTGCCTACTTTGAAATAGAAGTCCCTTTAATTATAATTTATAACGTCAATGAAAAAACCGAAAAAGGGGAAAAAATTGAAAAAAAAACAAAACGCAGTAATAATCCGACTTTAGTTTTCTTTTATTTGATTGACAAACACTTGCAAGTCAGTTTGCCCGTCACTGACTTGTTCCTAGGGATGAATATCACGTGATGGAAAAGTCCTAAATGGCGTTGTAAAAAATCTCGCCCCAGTTCATCAGAACGATCAAATAACTCTTGTATGTTGTGCTGTTTTCAGTCGGGTTTATACATTTTTTTTACCTGTTGAAGAATGAAATCCCAGGCCCTGTGACCGCCGCCACATTTCATCTTTAGCAACAGCTCATTTCTACCAACACTCCACAGCACAAAGTATGCCTGTTTAGAAACAAAAAGAACAATCAAAAAGATTCTAATAGAATTTGAAAGAAGTTAAAAGTCCCTTCTGGAATTTATTTCTCAGTAATAATTATAACAATCATTATCAATAACTGTGAACCAAAAATATTAGTTATCATAAACTGTATTATTTTACTGCTTGCAAAAAGTCCTACAAAGTCAAGTACAATATAGTTACCGTGTGAAAACCGGCGATGAGCAGATCTCCATTTGGAGCAAATATCAGTTTTTCAACCCAATCCAGGCCTTTATATACCTGGTAAATAGTAATAACAATAAAAATAGTGATAGTATGTATCATTAATATTATTAATGTAACTATCAAAAACTATAACAGACAAGGTATCCGGAACACATTGTGAGTACGTCATATAAGTAAAACAGACAAACTAAAATACCGGGTTCATTCCCCTGCTTTTTTCGGCAAGTGTTTACTTTTAATTCCCTTAATCGAGAGTCCAGAGACTGGACCTGCGGTTTAACATTATTATCCAATATCCTTCTTATGCTCAACGTACCTTTTTCTTATCAATAACTTCCAACGTTAGGTTTTCTCGGACCTTACACTGTCTGTAAAATCCGTCTCTCCATGCAGTGAATACACAGCCTTCTCGTACACATATGTATGATACACCAATACAACCATGCACTCCACGTAATGAGTGCGAGGGCTCGATAGCCTGAGTAACATTAAACTATACTGTTAAAATATTTGCGTATAGTAAACTGTACGAAAATAATAGTAGTAATAATTATCATCGCTTATCTAAAGGGGCTTTTCAGTGTTTTGAAGGGCTAGAAATAACAATTATTTTTTCTTTAAAAAAAACCAAATATCCGACTAAGAGCCCACCTTGGTTGCACAAAAGTCTTGTTGGACACCGCCTTACCTAAAAAGGTTAATTTGAGGGTTCTCACCCTTCAGCGACAATTGATTTCAAGGATTTTTCTAGGACTTTCAAGGCCTTTTTCAGTTAAATTCAAGGACCTGTGTTAAACTGATAACTAGATTTCTGATTGCCCGATAAACAACAAATTAACACCAGCTTTGAAGAGTATCATCCATAGAAATCTAACATTGAGTTTTTATATCTACTGTTTTACAAACGGCAGCACTCACAGAGTATCATCCATAGAAATCTAACATTGAGTTTTATATCTACTGTTTTACAAACGGCAGCACTCACAGAGTATCATCCATAGAAATCTAACATTGAGTTTTATATCTACTGTTTTACAAACGGCAGCACTCACGGAGTATCATCCACAGAAATCTAACATTGAGTTTTTATATCTACTGTTTTACAAACGGCAGCACTCACGGAGTATCATCCGCTACAACGTCTTCTATTAAGTTGTGTGACCCGGACAGCTAAAGCCGAGAATGATAACTTTTGGCTGGAAAATGAAAATTCCAGGACTTTCCAGGACTTTTACTAAAATTCCAGGACTTTCCTGGCCTTGAAACAAATTTTTTGACAAGGAATTTTCTAACCTCTTTTTTCTTACAACCTTTCCTTGGATCGTAGACATGCAATGATCCTTTTCTGTCACCACAAAGAAGCAAATATCTTTTATGGACTTTCTCCACTACCATATCCTGGTCTTCCTGTGGTAAATCTATCAGTTCAGCACAGGTGACCCAACGCTGCTTGGAAGGAGGAAGCCAAAAAGTGCACAAAGGCTCCAGATGAGGCTCCTTAGATTCAAAGTTGTGGATTACCTTCCACCAGTGCATCTGACCATCAGGTCCACAGGAGATGAGTGTGCTAAAAGAGCCAGCAGTGGTCCATAAAAGGCTTAGCACCTTTCCTGAGTACGGTTTGACTAGAACAGTATGCTGCCAATTGTCTGTAAAACAAGTACACGTGTTACAAATCACGTGACCGTTAACAGTATTCCGGTTCACAATTCTTGTTTTTTCATTTATATGTGAACAAGCCTCCGAGAAGGAGCCGAAAGCTCGTATGCTTTAACTTTTATATAAGTAATGTGTAATAGTTTTTAAAAAAATTTTTTTTTTTTATTAGTAAGTACAAGTATCTTGGCTAATGAAGTAAGAACTACGTATGAATTATCCGTAGTAGTAATTTTGTCAAATCAAGGCTGATATTTTTATGATGTCAACTAAAGTAGTGTAAGGGGTTGGCGTTTTGAACGTTAGCCCTTCGACAAAATTGCTGACACAAAAGAACGAACAAAAATCTGAATCCATTAGCAGGCAGTTGCTTCGCTGACCTTAACTGCTGCTGTACAAACAAGTTTTAACACGTTTTTGCCGGTTAGTTTTGTTGTTCTCCACTTAAAATTATAATAATGTACAATTTGGGAAAAAGTCGGGGAATTAAGTAATCAATTAAATGAGAGTTAGGACGTTCGTAGTTAAGCAATTGAAGTGCTTGGAAAAAGGCTTCGAAAACCAAATCGACAACTCTCGACCAACTGGGGAAAACTTAGATTAGAGTAAGTTGATGAGACCTTATAAAGTGACCCTTCATTTTGTTTGTCTTGACGAGTAGAAATAATGCAAAGTCACCATTCATTTTGGTTGTCTTGAAGAGTAGAAACGTTTGGTATAATTCATTTTTATTATAAATTGTCTTTTGAAAGCTCATTATGAAGAGGGTTAAGTTAATGCTTACCAACGCTACACAGTTTCACACAACCCTGAAGGTTTCCAAAGGCAACGAAACTCCTGCATGGGGACAGTGACATCACGCTGTACGAGGAAAAGTTTTGGTCCCTCAACAATAGCGACCAGTAAGTTTCACGTCCTGTACTGCTATTATCAGCTTCTGCATCATTAGCCAAATGCCTTCTCCAGCTGTACTTGTACAAGCATCTAAAATATCAGACAGTTATGCTAGACCTGGTTCATACTTGCGATAAAATGAGATAAGAGTACGAACACGATAATTTTAGAAGGTTATGTCTTTATGCTTTAGCATGAACACTTCGAGTTAGTGACATAAAAGCAACACAGCGACATGAAATGGACGACCTTTATTTGAAGCCCTTGGCGGGGACAGCATTTATTTTCCTGAGTGATGCTTTCGATTTGCAACGATTTACAACACCATCTCTAACTCTAGCGTCCCTTCTCATATCCCCCTCTACGCATCGCAATCCATTTCTTTCTAGATTTCCCTTTTAGACCTTTTCTTTTTTACTCTTAAATTTAAAAAAATAAAAAATAAATTTAAAAAAATAAAGCAAAATTTAAACTGTTTTTTGCTCTTTTAGCAAATGTAAAATTTTATTCTGTGTTCAGCTAATTGAGAGTCGGATCAACGTTTTTTTATCAGTTACCCAGGCCAATTTATCAACATCTACTTTCTCCTTACAGTATCAATACAAAATCAGTTGTTTTGTTAGGAGAAATAAGGAGCTGATCGCACACAGCAGTCTTTCCAAGATGAATTACATATTTTTCCCAACTTGTTAAGAACCAAACTATGGAGCCAGGTTAAGAGAACTTAGCAACACATCATATGTCGTATTAAAACTGGGTCTGTCACCAGGTGGGTTCATTTAAAATTTTTTTTTC
>JAOEHV020126418.1:0-14718 GCA_025447995.2 Isaurus tuberculatus | reverse complement strand
CGACTGCGCCTTTAAAATGCTTGCAGTCCAACCTCGTTGAGCCGCGTCTTCGTAATTCAGTCCTTGACTGCAAGGAAGGCGATTAGCAAGGCTGATTTATTTATTTATTTATTTTAGTTAAGTATGTATGTATGCTATTCTAGGTTGTTATAAATTCAACGTTTTTTCTTGTAACCTTGTAACTGGTGAAGATGTGAGTCACATCGAAACATGTATTACAAATTTAAAAATATCGTAATTTTCTTAGAAGTAACAATTTGCTTTTTGTTGCAAAATTAGTTTAGAAATTCAAGGCTAAAAAAATCAAAACAAAATTCTGATCACTGACCCTCCAAACTTACCATTCGTCCAGCCTCGTTATTATGAAGGTTCACCAACGCTCGGAAATCTTTTCCTTTCTCCGTGGCATCAACGAATCTTGTTGAGAACTGGTTGGCGTAGCGTATGTTATCACTGCATCCACCCCACTGCCATCCCTCCTTACTAACCCCACGATATCTGCCGTCACATGTGCACGTGTTCAGTTGGCCATCTGCACATGCGCGAGCTATTGCATGTGTTACTCCTGCTGCAGTAATGGCGTAAGTAAATGAGGTCTCCCGACATGCTGCGCAGTTAGAAATTATTAGAGCACGTTATCACAAGGTTGAGTCTAGGTCAATATTGACAAAAACAACAACAACAACAACAGAAACAACAACAACAGAAACAACAACAACAGAAACAACAGAAACAACAACAACAACAACAAACTTTATTTGGCACTCCTTTGTACAATATACTGAGATCTTCTACTTAGCATTGCATAATTAGTACACCAATAAGGAAGTGCTGTTAGTTCACCGTCTAATGAAATAGTTTTAAATGCACTGTGCTTTTCTGAAAATGATCAATCTTCAAAACAGTCAAACTTCAAGGAACAAAAGTAAAAGAATGCCCTTAGTTTGGGCACCTTAGTTATACTGACCGCACGCAATGCATGTTGGGTCTATTTGTCAATTAAAAGGGGACAATCGAATTTGCCAGCAAACATTACAGATGTAACAGATAAGTAAGCGAGTTGGGCTCAAGTTGGTGGCAAAAGAAAGAGATTTCTGAACTCGTGATTAATTCCATGAAAATACTCCTAATAAAGAAACTTACAACATAGTGACTGGGTCAAATGCTGTTTTAGTTGTTAGGTCACGTGCTAGAGAGTCCCCGCCAGATTGAAAGAATATATATATATATATATATATATTAGAAATACAGTAACTGTATAGTAGCTAATTATACTTACACGAAAGAGTGTGTGTCATCAACGCTAAGGACATTAGACCGAAAAGTTAATGAGGGAAAATATTTTGAACGGACACACATCTAATGGTAATTAATATCTTACATACACTAATGAGAATGCATCACTCAATGGAAAGTATTACAAGAATTTTTCACTCCAAAAATGCTTTATTGATTCTGGGTTAATTGTGTTCTTTTCTCAATTATCATGCTTTTCTTAACTTTTGAACCGGAAGCACGGCTCTTGTTTGTGTCTGTACCCGACTCAAAATTGCACAAAGTTAAGACGCAGGCCGTTTTATAGTATTGATCATACGAAACGGTTTTGAAAATGTTTTTTTTAACATAACAAAACGCAAGCCTAAACAAAATATTAGGAACGAAAATGCTGAGAAATAAATTTATTGATTAACAAACTCAGAATTCCGAGATTTTTCAAACAGAAAAAACAAGTAAAATGTTGAATTCATGCATTGCGAAACCCTTTTCAAAAAAAAAAAATACAGTTACTTTACGCCTAAAGAAAAGTTCTTACAACCGGACCCAAATCTCAACATAAATGATCATATTTATATCTCATCAGTAGCTCAATAGTTTTACAAAAAAAATATAGCGAACAAATTGTTTTATCAGAATAAGTAAAACCTGACAAATGATTGAGATTTACAGGTCACAAGGTACGTATACCTGTTTTACATAGTTAGCAACTCTGTAAGATCGCAACTAATTTGTAACGGCTATTTCAAGCAGTTTCTTATAGGTTTAATCTTTAAAGTATGAAATCTAGCGGCATTTTTTTGTTAGTCTTATTTTGTATTCGAAACCACGGAAGCCGCATTATTAACATTTCATTTTCCATTGCCGTTTCCAAAAGATGAAAGATGCCGTTTAATGATGCGGTCGAGATAATCGTTTAAACTCGTCTGCTCGCAATGTTAATTTGGAAAATTCTTTTTTTTTTAACTTTTGTCCTACAACATTTATGAAGTGTGATCTTCTTAAATAAAAAAAATGCTTTTAATAGCACTACTATGAGCTAGTCATTTACTTTTTAAGGCATCTATAAGCACTTTTTGACAGAGCTGATCGTTCATAGATGTGAAAATGTAATTTAACTTCATTTCAAAAGCAAGTAGGTGCGGTTTTCAGGTTATCAAACTATAAGATTTTAGTTATATTCTGCCGACGAAGGATTCTTCCTTATTTTGACTAACACTTAACTTGAGAGGACATTCGAGTCTAACAATGGCGAATCGGAAATATAGTTTTCAAACACGGAAGCTGGTAAGTAGGGTGTTGAAAGATTTCTGTTGATAAAATGCTGTTCCGTTGTTTACTAAGCAAATCTATATCCGTAAACTACAAGCAAAACATGTACATAAATTGCGTGGTTCAATAAAAGATAGACAAACTTAAGCTCACTACAAATTTGAAAGCAAATCGTTTATTAAACTTATTTATAGTATGGCACCTAAACGCTTAGTTGCATATTCAAAATTAGAATACAAAATTTACCTTACACTTTGTACTCAGAGCCAAACTTTGGCCTGTACTTCCTTTTTAGTGTTTCATTTTGTTCCAAATATAATTTTCACAAAAGGGGAAAAACTTTTTTTTTTGCTTTAGAGATGTTTGTGTTGTTATTAGTCGTAATTGTAAAACGTAAAATGTGAATTTAAGTACAACAAAGCGCGATCTTTTTTCATTGCGAAATAAGGTAAAGAAAAAACGGTTGAGCTTCAATTTGATAGGAATTGGTTTTTTGAATCATTTTACTCTATTATAACCCATTTTATTAAAAAAAAATTGTTTTAAATTCCTGTTTTTTTATATGAACATATAAGCGAAAACCCTTAATGGAAAAAAATCTGATACTTACCGATTCTGAGAATCTTCCCAAAAACGTTTTCTGGATTATGAGCGGAACAGTTCCATTTTCTGTTCCGAAACTGGTATTGGCATTCCCGTATAGCTTTCTTAGCTCCAACAACTATATACTGTAACAATTCGGGATTTCTTTTAAATATGCGCTGCTGTCTTTGAGTCAAAGCACGTACTCGATTGGCGGGCGAGAGCTGAATGTTGTAATTATCAGAGTAGCCAACTCCGTAGCCCAAACTCCTTGAAGATGGGGAAAAAAAAGTTGAACTTGAATGTCTAAAGACAGCTTAAAATAGAATAGTGTAACGACAGAATAAATCTTTAGAAACAATATTAATATATATATGGCCAATCTTACCACCAGGCTCCTACAACGGGAACGAGCAAGTTAGAAGTGATAAGAATAAATGCAAGTTTTAGATTGTCCATTACAGGAAATTTTTTTCTCGTTTGTTAACTCACTTTCTCTAGCAGTGGAAAGGTGCAATTCCTATCATAAACCAGTGTTCAAGTGTTTATTAAGGATACAAAACAATAGATTACCGAACAATATTAGCAAACGCCACTCAAAATTTGTGTTGTTTATAGTCTAAATGTCTGCATAAAAGCAAAGCCAGAACAATACATTGCCTCGCTCTTCATCTAATTGAATGTAATTGCCCTGTTTCTCATAGAACATTCCTAAGAAAAATGAGGTTACGCCTTTTTCGACTATCTTTACCGCCCATAAAACATCTAGCATATACACCGATTTTTCCGTCGTTTGTTTCGCTAGACCTAGTTCAACTTCAATGTTGGAAAGAGCAAATATTTTTCTTTTACAGAAGTACTTTAAAGAATTAAGCAAAACAAAAATTTGTTAATATTTTAGTTGATTAAAAGCATTTTCACGTTCGTCGGCATGGTAATGTATGTCACGCATGAGATCTTAGCTGACCCGTTATTAATTAATTCTGGCGTTCAGAAACAGATTTTGACAACAATATGCTAAATGGTTTACTTTCTATTTTGAGAAAGCGCGTTTTGCTCCCCGAAAATGATATTTCTGACAATTTTTTTGTTGACGAAAGAGAAAAAGTATACAAGTTTATTTGCAAGAAAAAAATTACACACACAAAAATTAAGAAAAAAGCAATTTCTTTTTTCCCTAAGGAGTTATAAAAAAGTTCAAACTGTGTCAAAAGATCCGTTAAAAAAACGCTTTCAGGCACAGTAATACAGCTAACTGGGGTTAAAGGTAATATTTTAGTGAAAACGCGTTATTAGTGATCAATTGCACTACACAATACAAGTTATTACGATTTAAAAAGCAATAACAGATACATTAGTTGAATTATTAGTTTTCAATAAAAGCAAGGCATACCGCCCTTGCAACAGTTTTTTTTCTAATTAACTCGATATGCAAAGACTCAGAAAAAATTTTTAAGAATGGCGCGCTCAATATTTCGACGATTTACTGAAAGCAGTTAAAAAAAATCTTGAAGAAAACAATTTGGGACAAGTAAATATTTTAGTTGTTTATTTTATGAAAACATTATCATCCAAACATTTAAACAAGAAAGTTAAACGTCTGAGGAGAACAGTTAAGGAATTAAGTCATTTATAAAAAAGTACTTTAAGCTTAACAAGAAATGACATCCGCGTAAACGCAATTGCGTTTCAGTGAAAAGATGGCTTATCCAATCTACTCGGACATGGTTAAGTGATTTCATAATCGCTTAAATTAAAAAAAGTTACATGTTTTTTTATTAAACACTTAACAAAAGCTGAAATTATAAATGGCTGTTTTCCTATCGGGTAAAAGCAATTTTAACTTGGAATTTAAAGGTAAAAAAAAAAACGAAACGGTATTAAGTTTTTAGATGATGGATGTTTGGTTCAGAGGGTAACTAAAAATTAAAATATTTAAAAAGACAACTGGGAAAGAACTCGCGCTTTTAACTCACACTTTTCAGCGGCGGTCACATTCGCTTATTAATCAAGAATTGGGTCTTTTGTAACCGATCACACTTCTTTTGTAAGGCCGTAATCGAACTTTTCCCTTGAGGGTCGATGCTTCAAAAGCGCTTCCATTGATCATTTCTTTAGAGAGTTTTTCAAACGAAACCCGAGATATTGCGGCGGTTCCATGACATGTGAATTACCTTGCATGGTTTCATTTGATGTTAGAATATTTCATATTGGCCTCCCGATCGTCATTGAATTTCAGAAGTTACGTAACTTTGCATCATGCACAAACATTTTCGAGTTGGAAGCAAATTGCATCGAATTTCAAGTGTGGCAATAGCATAAACAACTTCAAAAAGACGAAATAAGTTAAATTAAAAAGGATTACGACATTTTTGAAGCATTTACGTTTCATTAGTTAGAATAAGCCAGTGGAATGTCTCGCCCACAGCCGTTTCCGCTTTCACCGAGCACGTTCATTTAAAGGAGAAAATTTCGGAATGAAAGCTGTTTGAATTTGTTTTGAGATTAGGGTTAGATAAATGCTACAGGTAGGTGCCTCTACGACTAGTTTTAAAACCCAGGTATGTTGATACGAAATCTTTAGTCACGTTCACTGGCAAAATTCCACAACATTTTTAAGCATTTGTGTTAAAATAAACTAAATTTTATATTCATTTTACGATGTTGTTAAAAATATTTCAGAACTTTTAGAATTCTTAGAATTTTAATCGACAAATCAAAAGATTTTTTAGCTAGTTCATGCTATTAATTCGAATACTTTTTTACAGTTTACAAACGTGAGCCAACGTAATCCAATATTGCACATCATATAGAATTTTTTTGTTTCCCACAAAGTTTGCTAACATCAAGTTTTTTAAATGATGAAGACCCGAAAATTAAAACAAAGATTTAATTCTTTATCAAGGGATCGAAACGAGAACAGACGATAAGTGCTGTTTTTAACCATTTGAAAAATTCGATGGATTTTATAGAGATTTTGTTCAATTTTTGTTATATATCCTTGATTAAACAATCTTATGAACTGTGAAGCAGTAAAAGTGAAGTGGTTGTTGAATGTGTCTGAAATTATAATCACAAGTATTGGTAGCACGTGTTGCTAGAATCAAGCACTTGCAGTCACTAATATGGGTACCATTACTAATATAAGGCCACGTGAAATTGATCATAACACTAATGTTAGCGGCTTAGACAACTGCTTCCGGAAGAGGAGAAGCTGCATGATATAATGTATGTTGGGTTCTTGATAATAGGCGATGTAAAATGCGATGAAAATACTAAGTTAATGCTAAGAAAAACGAGCCTGATGTTTACGAAATCGTGGTTGAATTGAAGGAAATAAATTCTAGATTCTGTTTTCTCTTCCAATTAATACCAAAAGTATACTCAGAAAACATTCTGATCTCATGAAGGCATGAGCTTAGAACAAAAGATTTTTGGGTAATTCATGATATTGAAAGGGTATTTATACAGACTACTTGCATGACCAAACTATAAATCTCAATAATCATTCTTATCGACTGTGAAACAGTAAAAGCGAAGTGGTTGTTGAAAGTCTCTGGAATTATAATCACAAGCATTGGTAGCACATGCTGCTAGACTGATCAAGTACTTGTAGTCACTAATATCCGGGAGATGCTAAGGCCACGTGAAAGTGAGCCTGGTGTTTTTTTTTTAATTTTAATTTTTTTTTCTTTAAAAATAACAAGTTACAGTCCCTATGCCATAACATGATGTACACAAAACTGAAAAATTATGCGTGCAAGTTAGGAGTAAAAACAAAGAATAAAGAAAAAAAAATCAGAAAAATTGCCGGAAGAGGAGAAGCTGTATATAAAATGATATAATGTAGGTTGGGCACTTGATAATAGGCGATGTAAAATGCGATGAAAATATTAAGTTAATGTTAATAAAAGTGAGCCTGATGTTAGCAGATTCGGACAGCTGCTTCATTTTTCGGCTTTACGAAATCGTGGTTGAATTGAAGGAAATAAATTCTAGATTCTGTTTTCTCTTCCAATTAATACCAAAAGTATACTCAGAAAAAATTCTGCTCACATGAAGGCATGGGCTTAGAACAGAAGTTTTTCGGGTAATTGATATTGAAAGGGTATTTACAGACTACTTGCATGACCAAACAGTCAATCCCAATTAATCATTCGTATCGACTGTGAAACAGTAAAAGCGAAGTGGTTGTTGAAAGTCTCTCGGAATTATAATCACAAGTATTGGTAGCACATGTTGCTAGACTGATCAAGTACTTGTAATCACTAATATCCGGGAGATACTAAGGCCACGTGAAAGTGAGCCTGATGGTTTTTTTTATTATTTTAATTTTTTTTCTTTAAATAACAAGTTACAAACCCTATACCATAACATGATGTATGTTCACAAAACTGAAAAATTATGGGTGCAAGTTAGGAGTAAAAAGAAAAGAATAAAGAAAAAAAATCAGAAAAATTACCGAAAGAGAAGAAGCTGTATATAAAATGATATAATGTATGATGGGCACTTGATAACAGGCGATGTAAAATGCGATGAAAATGTGAAGTTAATGTTAATAAAAGTGAGGCTGATGTTCGCAGATTCGGACAGCTGCTTCATTTTTCGGCTTTACGAAATCGTGGTTGAATTGAAGGAAATAAATTCTAGATTCTGTTTTCTCTTCCAATTAATACCAAAAGTATACTCAGAAAAAATTCTGCTCACATGAAGGCATGGGCTTAGAACAGAAGTTTTTCGGGTAATTGATATTGAAAGGGTATTTACAGACTACTTGCATGACCAAACAGTCAATCCCAATTAATCATTCGTATCGACTGTGAAACAGTAAAAGCGAAGTGGTTGTTGAAAGTCTCTCGGAATTATAATCACAAGTATTGGTAGCACATGTTGCTAGACTGATCAAGTACTTGCAGTCACTAATATCCGGGAGATACTAAGGCCACGTGAATGTGAGCCTGATGTTGTTTTTTTTAATTTTAATTTTTTTTTCTTTAAATAACAAGTTACAAACCCTATGCCATAACATGATGTATGTTCACGAAACTGAAAAATTATGGGTGCAAGTTAGGAGTAAAAAAAAGAATATAGAAAAAAAAAATCAGAAAAATTGCCGGAAGAGGAGAAGCTGTATATAAAATGATATAATGTCGGTTGGGCACTTGATAACAGGCGATGTAAAATGCGATGAAAATATTAAGTTAATGCTTATAAAAGTGAGGCTGATGTTAGTAGATTCGGGCAGCTGCTTCATTTTTCGGCTTTACGAAATCGTGGTTGAATTGAAGGAAATAAATTCTAGATTCTGTTTTCTCTTCCAATTAATACCAAAAGTAAACTCAGAAAACATTCTGATCTCATGAAGGCATGAGCTTAGAACAAAAGTTTTTCGGGTAATTCATGATATTGAAAGGGTATTTATACAGACTACTTGCATGACCAAACTATGAATCTCAATTCGAATCATTCTTATCGACTGTGAAACAGGAAAAGCGAAGTGGTTGTTGAAAGTCTCTGGAATTATAATCACAAGTATTGGTAGCACATGTTGCTAGAATGATCAAGTACTTGTAGTCACTAATATCCGGGAGATGCTAAGGCCACGTGAAAGTGAGCCTGATGTTGTTTTTTTTTTAAATTTTAATTTTTTTTCTTTAAATAACAAGTTACAAACCCTATGCCATAACATGATGTATGTTCACGAAACTGAAAAATTATGGGTGCAAGTTAGAAGTAAAAAAAAAGAAAAAAGAAAAAAAAATCAGAAAAATTACCGAAAGAGAAGAAGCTGTATATAAAATGACATAATGTCGGTTGGGCACTTGATAACAGACGATGTAAAATGCGATGAAAATGTGAAATCAATGCTAATAAAAGTGAGCCTGATGTTAGCAGATTCGGGCAGCTGCTTCATTTTTCGGCTTTACTGGTTCGTGGTTGCATTGAAGGAAATAAATTCTAGATTCTGTTTTCTCTTCCAGTAAAAAATTGTGCTCCCATGCATGATGGCCTGGGCTTCGAAGTTTTTCAGGTAATATTGATATTGAAAGGGTATTTACAGAAATTGCAAGACCAAACTGTCAATATCCCAATTAATCAATCTTATGGACTGTGAAGCAGTAAAATCGTAGTGGTTGTTGAAAGTGGCTGGAATTATAATCACAAATATTGGTAGCACGTGTTGCTAGAATCAAGAATTTGCAGTCACTAATATGGGTACCATTACTAAGGCCACGTGAAAGTGAGCCTGGTGTTAGCAGACCTTGACAGCTGTTCCATTTTTCGGATTTACGGATACGTGGTTGAGTTGAAGGAAATAAATTTAAAGTCTGCGGTTTTCTCTTCCAATACCAAAACTACTCAGAAAAAATTCTGCACCCAAGATGGCATGGGCTCTGACGTTTTTCAGGGTAATCATTGACATTAATAAATATTTGCATCAAATGTGAACTCGGAAAAAAATCCGAGCTCCAGATGCATGAGATTTGAACCCACGACCCTCCGTGATCTAGCGATTCCGAGTTTCCATTGGATGCAAATTTTTCATTTACGTTATATTTCTAACATAAATTAATTAACTCACTCAGAATATTAACATTGAAAGGGTATTTACAAAACTTGCATGACCAACCTGTCTGATTATGTGTTTGATTTAAAAGTCAATACATGTCAAGTTAGTGTGCCGACGTGTTTCTTATAGTTAATTTTCTTTCCCTTATCTCTCACTGCCCGCCTAGATAAGCTCAGCTATTTGCGGGCCAGTAGTTTTTTCAGTATTTATGAATGGAGTGAAGTTGAAATTTTCTATCCCTAATAACAGAAAAGAATTTAGTTAAGCCACGATCAAAGATACCAGCACCTCGCCTTTTCTTAAAACATATATTGAATAAAACCCTTTTCTTATAAAAACGTCTAGTTTCTGAAACAGGGTTGAAGTTGCGATCCAGAATCCATAATCTGCGATCCAGAATCCACAACTACAGCTGATATCCAGAATCTACGGGCTGCGATCCAGAATCAACGGGCTGCGATCCAGAATCCACAAGCTGAGATCCAGAATCCACAAGCTGATCCAGAATCCACAAGCTGCGATCCAGAATCCACAAGCTGATCCAGAATCCAGGGGCTGCGATTCAGGATCACGAGCTGCGATCCAGAATCTTTGATTTGTCATCCAGAATCGGCTGACTGGGATCCGAAATTAATCTGCGAGCTGGGATCCGGAATCTGACAACGTCTTGGGTTTCTTTACATATAGGGCAGGTCGGGCCGGGCTTCGACTGGATTCAAAATGGTGACAGCTAATCCGCTAGTGGTATTCATGCAATAGTTCTCATTAACTGGTTAATTTGTTTCAGGCTTCTCGAATGCAATTACTTAAATTGTTTATTTAACTGCGAAGATTGTTTATAACCTTGTTGCAATTACCAAGAACACTTTGATGATGGTCTCAATGGGGGGTCCCTTTGACGGTTGACGGTTAAAATTAGCGTTTTGACTGTTGACGGTTAACCCCATTGAGACCCTCCTTGATAGCAGGCGTTACCTCTTAAAAAAATGTTGTAGCAAAAACCCGTGTACAACTTTCTGTACGTTGGATCCGGGTCGAACCAAGTCAACCAAATAATAATGATAAAAAAAGTATAAGAAAAGTTGACAAACAACGATGATAAATTAGGAAACTATATTTCGACAGTATGACGGTTGGTAGCCGGGTCTTCCTAGCTGGGACATAACTCTATGGCACATATAGTGTTGAGCCTGACAGAAAGCAGCTCTGGACGAATGCATCGACCTTATTTTAAAAGCTTTTTACAGGCAAGGGTTTCCACACTGTAGAAAATAAAAATAGTTAAAGCGAAATGCTGAGGGGCAAGGACAAGATTTGTCTAGAGGATCAACTTCGAGAAGTACTGGAAACGATTTGGACTTCGGCCTTACACACGTGACTAAATTGCTATGTCGTTAATCCAAGCAATTTTCTTTGGCGGAGTTTGAGTTGAGAATCAAGTCACAGAAAGGAGATGTTTTCTTCGAGTCGTTCGGAAAGATCATCATTAGAAGATGTATATTGTTTAGAGGTATATCTTTTTTGAAAACTTTGTGTTTATATTTTTAAAGTTTCTGCTAAAATAGGGAATAAAACTTAGACGAACTTCATCAACAGGATGTGACATCTCCAAAAAATGGCCATTCTATCGAGTTCAGGGATCGTGTGAGAAATACGTTGTATTATGGGTGTTACTCGGACGCCTCACTTCCATCTTGGCCAGTTACAGGTTTGTAGAAGCGGATTACCAACTTCCTTTTGATATTTTTCCTTTTTTAGGTCGAGATTACAAGTGTGAAAGAAAGATTTTTGCGAGTTGTAATATATATTTATAAATTAAACTACGCATAAATTGTTTGATATCATGCAAAATTATTTGTTTTTTTACGTAACTTTAATGCTTCCTTTTATTAAAAAGAGAAAAAGACTAGCAAATAAAGTATAGTGTGATTGTTATCAGTTTGAGTATTTAACTTGTTCCATGATATTATATACACTTGACCACTGAAGTGAACTTAGACCATCCGAACAGCCATTCCATTAATTAGACTTTCAATCGCGGTTTTTTTTTTGTTTTTTGTTCTGTGGAGCTTCACTTAATCCTATCATCAATCTCTGGTTTAAGGCTGCAAGTACTAAAAACTTGTGAGAAAATTATTTATTAAAAATATTCTGAAAGAGGAAAAGCTCAGGAAAGCCGAAGTGTGTTAAATTGAATTGGTTTTTTTGCAAAAAAATATGATCTTGTATTATTAACAACTCAAGTCCAAGCAATATATATACTATTAACAGTATTATGTTTATTATAAAAAAAGTTAAGCTATGTTTAACAACATCCCAACATATATTTATTAATTACAACACATAGGTTCTCAAGTTTTTCTTCTTTCAATTAATTGTGTATGCTTTGTACATGGATACTTATTAACATCCAGTCTTCCAAGGTATTTTAAAGTTAGCAATGGATTACAAGATAGATCCATTCATTTTTTTAAATTAGACAAACTAAACCACTGTGGCAGTGTGGTGGTCTGACATGTATCATCATCATCATTGATGATGATACATGTCAACCCCTGGAAATTGGAATGCGTGAGAATTGGCAGGATGGGGGGGGGTTAGCAGAGGGAAAGTTTATAAACAAAATCGTTCTTTGAGGGTGCATTTCTACAATTGATTGAAATAGATAATGATAACGTAAAGTTAAATGGCGAATAAGAAACTTTGACGGAAAGCTGTAACTTTTTTATTCAAACTAGAGACAACGGTGCGTTGCAAAAATCTGGATTGAATTAATTCTGGGATGAATGTGCTAAATTATACTCTCTTGTTGCCGCTTTAGCTGTTTTAAGAAGCTCTTTGTTAGCTTGAAATTGGTGAGCTACCTCACTGCAAGCCAATTTAATGGTGAGGATGCTGGACAATGTTCCCTTGGGGTTTAGATTGGGTCTAAAAGCAGTTTTGTTCTTTCAAACCATAGAAAAAACATGTTCCTCCTTCATCACATTTTCTTTAAACGTCAAAATTTAGCAGCAAAGAGATCACACAAGTGAAATGCGTGAGATTATTGGTGTAAAGTGTGAGAGTGTAAGATGCTGAGGTGCTAGACTCACTCAAAATGCATGAGAATTGACAGGTCTGCAGCAGGCTGAGATGGTAGTGTTAGGGTCAGGAGTTTCCAGGGCTTGGCATTCAATCATTAACACTTTCAATCACTATGGTAGGAGTTTTCATCTCCTGGTGTATAAATTATGGTTTTGTTAAGGATTAAAAAAATCAATAATAAAGTTTTAAAACCTAGACAGATAATCATAAGAACAAGGCAATAAATTTGCAACTTGTGTGCCACTTTGCATAATACAAGGATTTAACACTATGGCCAATCGGTTAGACTTTGAGTGCTGCAGATAAATTATTCACTGTCCTTCATCTGCTGTTTAGATGTAGCTGTTGAGGTGTTGAACAGTGCTGTCACATCCAGGACAAAGCAGTTAGACAGGAACTATGCCACGAGAGTTGCAAGGTGAGGACAAAAAAAAATCATAGATCCAATCCAGTTGCAAATAAAATTTAGAAATGAAATTAATTGGTAGGAAAATATATTCATTTGATAAAAGAGACTCAATTTAGGTTATTGAATGTGATTCGGCTATGGGAGTATAATTTGTACTCTTCTTTTCCCGAACTGAGATACAGTTTGAAGTCCTTTTGATAGACTCTTTAAATTAATTTTCTACTGTTGAAAATGTCTTAGTCTCTCTTTTGATGCTGTTATAAAATAATCAACAGATTATGGTTTAAGCCAGTAAAGGCAGTATGGTTTTAAATAGTACATTTAGTGAGATCTCTGCCTTTCAGTGCTTTGCTAAGCATTGATAATGGTGGTCAAAATTTTGGCCAAAGTTGACTTTTCTGTTAATCCTTGTAAGGGCAGTAAAATACAGTAAATACAAGCTTCACTTGAAAGTTAACCTGTGATTTGTTTATATTTGAATCCAAGGAGAGCAAAACACTGTCATCTATTTTTAAAAGACAACAAAAAACAGATATCAGTAGCTGCATGGTTTAATCAGCTTGTTGAAATACATCAGCTTGCTCATCATAAGCATTTTTATTTTCTTTTTGTGGTGTGGGTTATGTTGGTTACATTAAAAGGCATTTACACTCATGCATAGAGGAGCACAGACAAGAGCTTGTCTGTTGCCAGGCATTGTTTTTAGAAACAAAATAATGATCCCAAGGAAGACCTGACAGAAGTGTTTTAGCATGAGGGTAAATAAGTGTTAACAAAAATTTGATTGTTTGTTGCATGAAACATTTTTTATAAGACCTTAAACCATCACTAAACATTCAATGAGACTCAAAAGCAAGAGAGTTTTCTTCTAATTAACCATTACATCTTTATTGTTATTTAAGTGCACATCTTAGCTTATGTTTTCAAACTTTGATAATTATTAGAGTGGCTTCAGAATGACACCAAAAAGTTGATTAATCTCAGCTACATTTTATGTAATCCCACATCAAAATCATGATTAACTTAAAAAATTGTTTTTTTTAGGAGAGCAAAAGTTTCCCCATGTACTTTGATGATGGGAATGCTGTATGCTGAAAGACTGAGAGTAAAAAATCCAGCCTCGATGACAAAGATGTCTTCTTCTGATCTTTTCTTAATATCTGTTGTAAGTTATGTTCATGTTTTGTAAATCTTGCGTTAACAGAGAGGACAAAACTTGCCAGCCAGTAATAAGACAATTTTCCTTGAGCAACCCAGGGTTGTCAATAAGCACCGGCAACCAGCAATATTGCCGGCTACTTAAACGTTTTTGCTGGTTGCAAATTGGCAGAGATAAGCAGGGAAAAAAGTCTATGTGGGGGCCTCTGGTCCTGGAGCTCTCTACTTTCAGAATAATCTCTGCCAACTTCAAATCTTATTGACAACCCTGGTGACCTAAAAGTTCATATTACCGTATTTACCCGTGTATAATGCGCACCCGTGTATAATGCGCACCCTGATTTTCCGAACCTTTTCTTGAAAAAAA
>JAOEHV020126233.1:0-14720 GCA_025447995.2 Isaurus tuberculatus | reverse complement strand
ACGTTGAAGCGTCTGGTTCTGTTTATATTTAATAAAAGTTCTTGAAGATAATGAAAATTTGCAGAGAGAAGATCCGAAAGAGAAAGGGACCAAGTACCGAGCCCTGTGGAACCCCATGAGTAATCAATAAACTCTCAGATTTTTCATTTTCTATTGAAACAAACTGTTTCCTATTAGAAAGATAGGAATCGAAACATTGGTATGTTGTTCCACGTACACCATAATGATAGAGTTTTTTCAGAAGAATTTCGTGATCAACAGTGTCAAAGAAATCACAGTTCTTGTAGAAATACTGACCGCTATGTACCTTAAACTTCAGGTCAAGACATGCGCATTTTCGAGACCTTTAAGCTTCCTAAATACATCCCCAAGGTAAGAAATAATAGTAAAACTGGTTAGAGCACCTTCAAATTTTTATTAACAGTTGTTTTGTTCGCGACTTTCACTGGAGGTGCTAATTTTTAACTACAACAGTAAACACTTCATTTAGCTATTAAATTCACTTTCCTTATAGATATGTAAAAGAAATATTCACGCATGATAAAGTTTTATTTAGTATTTTAAATTTTAGATTAAAAGCTGAAATTCATCTGACACAATCTGTTTTCAAAAACTATTCCTTTGTCTGGTCAGAGACAGTTGGTCTTTTTGGAATACTGGCCTAAGTGTGATCGACGTGTGTCGTGTTTTCGGGAAAAAAGATTAAGGGAGTCGAAATTCACCAAAATGTTTTAGGAAGGTCTCAATGGGGTTTAGTTATTACGTCTAACGGATTTTTTTTTTTTTTGCGCCAAACGGTTAATTTTTTTCAATTTTTACGCTTAACGGCTACATTTTTGACCTTTTTACGACGAACGGTTAAACCCCATGGAGACCTTTTTTTAAATTGCACCTCAGTGCCCCCCCCCCCTCCTGCCCCTCCTTCCCTCCTCTCCTCCCAAACTCATTAAAGAATGAGCAGATCGTTGTCACTTCTTTTCCAAAGCTCACTTAACTTTCCATCGTTAGGAGTTTAACAAGGTGAGCTCAAACTTCTACTAGGAGCCAGCCAGGGGGAGTCAGCCAGGGGGAGTCAAAGATTCTTATCCTTTAAACTTTAAAGTAATTGATCTTTCTTGTGTTGATTTTTGTTGGTCATCATCATCAGCATTATCGCTATTTATATTATAGTATTATCATCAATATTAATGTTATTGATACTATTATTATTATTGTTGGACATTTAATAATCTCTTTATTAACTTCAGGATCATTAATGCTGTTTTTACTCACTTTAGGGTCGTTACTTTTCACAAGCAATGATTTACAATCAGGATGGGAAATGTGTATTAACAGCTGTGTCGGATTTCAAAGTTTAATGCTATATAATACTTTATATATTTAACGTGGCTTCACCTCATTATCAAGTTTTTACGTTTCAAACTTGAACTTTTTCATACTTTCCGCTATATCATATTGAAGTTGATGAAATATAATGTCAAAAAAAAATTAAGTCAAATAAAAAACCGTATCATTTTTTTGCTTTTTATTTCATTTCTATTGCAAGTTTCTAATACTAGTGGTTGATTAACAATTTCAAACTTAAATTGCTAATGATGTGAAATTTCAAAATTGCGATAATCAACTTAAATATATTCTTTGGTACCTTAAAAGTAATTTTAGAAGGAATTTTTTTGTTTTAACGAAAAAATCGCGCCGAAATCCTTACGTAAACTAAAACCAAAAACTGCGAATGAAATCTGAAAGCTGGGTTCTCAATCATAGACAGTGGAGTTTCCCATGGTGACGTCAGAGGGTTTGTTTACTCAGATTGAGAGTCACTGTTTTCACGTAAATCATGAAGTATATTAACGAATATACATTTTGGTATAATTACTTTTTAGTTACTAAAATAATATTTTAAATAATTAAAAAGTATTACTTTTAATAAAGTAATAAAAAGTAGTAAAAAGTATTACTTTTACTTTTTAGGTAATTTTAGAAGGAAATTTTTTGTCCTGGCTAGAGCTCTCGATTCGTGGCGCTGACCAAAAGGATCATGGCTCTGGGAACGAGATTGCGCATGTGCATACCGAGTTGACCTGCGCCTACGCATACCAAAATAACCTGCGCCTGTGCATAATCAAAATGATCCTGTCTGCGCATACTAACTCAAATACATGTATGTCTGATAAATTGAACGCATTTGCATTTCTTATAAATACAGTCTTTACAGTTAATACTTTTGAGTTACAGAAAACTTTTTTGTGCTAAATAGCCGTCTATATTTATCTTAATGAAAGTAGGAAAAAAGCTACTTCTTTTTTCGAAAGCTGGGTTATTTCAAACACACTATAGACAACATCGAATCCGCCTTATCTTGGTTCGTTGAAATTTCTTTGCAACTCAAGCAGATAACACAGAATTCTCATTCACATAACTGCCATTGATTTAATAACTTTTGTTCCATATCTCATAGGGAAAATTGCTTAACTTTTAGACTGTTCTCTTTAAAGTTTAGCAATATTAATTTTGTCAAACTGATACGTTGTATATAACATGTAAAATGTAAATGATAAGTTGTGAGACATTAAAATTTCGATTCACATTTCTAAAAAGCTTATCAAAAAGCTGGGGGAAAGTTCTTTGGAATGTATTTAGAATCTTGAAGTATTTTAAAAGAAGGAGAGCCCAACTAAGACTAAACGTTAGATGCCATCTTATCTTTATTTTCAACGATTTAATATATCACTAAATAGTCTAAATAGCGCTGTCATATGATAAATTGATGCACAGCAACACAGACCAAATTAAAATTTACAGTGCAACTTAAAAATTCGACAAAATCTAGTGCAAATTGTGCTTGTGGAAACGTTTCAAATTTTTTTGTCGGCAAAATTAGTTGTTTAAGAAATTGCTCTTTATATTGCAAAGCAAGAAAAAAATGTAGGAAAAGTTTTAAACACTCAGAAATTTTACTTTTAAAACCTTGTACATTTTCTGCTTTGTCAAAATAAAAATAGTTTTGGTATGATAGCCGTGTTTTCGTGTCTTTATTAATCCTTTATTAAATTATTAGTTACTTGATGTAAGTATTTTAGGTTCGACTTTTTTTACTTAGTTAAAGGTGATTGCTGGAACTTGTTATCAAGTCAATGTCGCTTTTAAGTTAATCAACTCCATGTTGGAGTTTTTCAGGATAAAAACTCAACACATCAGCTTCCTACTTTACCTGGCACTCCATATATATTTTTAAATATTCAACAAGTTTTAACGTTGCATGTTCTTTCAAATAGACATTAGATATTATATATTATAAACAAGCCATGATCTTTTACGTTGCCCTCTCTCTCCCCTCCTGAAACATGCGTCATGTCCATAATTGTATTGGTTCACTCCTCTCCCCCCCCCCCCTCCCCTCCAATCAAAGTTCGGCTTGGCCTGTCTCAATAACTGTTTCATCGAATCAATAAACGAATCTATGTAGCTACTTAATTGTCGCAATTTCTAGCATGGCGATCGTTTAACTTTCGATTTTTAAATATAAGCTCTTATTTTTAGCCGCCGAGGAAAATTTCTGTTGCAAAATTTTATCACTATTTAAGTTTTATTAACGCTCCTTTTGCCTTAAAGATCATAATACATTATTAATCATTATTTCTTTATTTTACGTTCTTTTTTGATGTGTTTTTTATTTTGGTTTTTATATAAAAAACTAAATATCTTGTCGTCTATTTGGCAGAAGAAAGCGTAGAATAGGATTATTTGCAGTCTCATTTTACACTTACTTTAACACTTTTGTAATAAAAGTGAGCGCATTTTCAGTGGTTTAAAAAAATAGAGTGGGTTCGAACCAACTGACTCGAATTGATACAGTTGCCGGATATGGGACCCCGACCGATCAATTACGCACGGGATTGTGGGAAGTGATCATCAAGTGTTGGCACGACGGGAATGTGTGATCAAGATGGCGGTGACAACGACGCGGTCTGGCCTTCTGGAAATCTACATTAAAGATCACTGGAAAAAATGCTTAGCAAATCTTGATGATAGTTTACTGACGCTAAACATCGAAGAGGAGCCGTCTACAAATGGCGAAGTTTCATCGGCTCCGACCACCCCACATACACCAACTAGCCCTGAATCAACAGCCGATGAACCACCCGAAGCCGTGGCAAACCAGGTTCGAACGATACGAGTGATAAAACAAGACGTTGGCGGACTTGGAATAAGTATTAAAGGGGGAAAAGAAAACCGAATGCCAATACTTATTTCTAAGATATTCAAAGGCCTCGCTGCTGATCAAACAGAAAGTCTCTATATCGGCGATGCTATACTAGCAGTCAATGGAGAAGACCTCAGAAATGCGACACACGATGAAGCTGTGAGGGCGCTCAAACGAGCTGGGAGAGAAGTTGATTTGACAGTGAAGTATGTTAAAGAAGTCACTCCTTATTTTCACCGTACAGCGTCTGAGCAAGATTCAAATCTTGCTCAAACAAATGGCTCCGCCGAAACCTCCACCAACATGGTCAATGGCGACGGGAGGAATAATTTTTCTGAAGTCAAGAATATAACTTTAAAGTTATGTTTCGTTACTCGAAATGTCGATACAAGTTTAGAGGGAGCAAATAAAGCTTTCGAAGTTTTCAATCCTGATGGCAGATCTGCCTGTGTTTTGAAGTGTAAAGACTCAGTGCAAGCAAACCAATGGTTTGGAGCAATTCACACTAACATTTCACGGTTGATTACGCCAGGTAAGTGAAGAAAAACTGCAATCTACTTTAACACCGTCTGTTTGATTTCATCTTTACGGATCTCACATAGTTTCTAAACAAAAAGAGTTAATCGTTTATTTCACGTGTTATCTGAAATTTATCAACTATTTTAAGATTATTTAATTGTAGCGTAGTTTTTCTATAAAAATCATTTTAAAAAATCATCAGGCTTCAAACGCGAGTGGGTTTTATATTTAATCGTTTATGTTATTCGCTTGTACATCTTTCACAAATCTCATAGCTTCGAAGTAATTTTTACTAAAAAGTAAATAAATCGGATTTATTTTGACGAGTTTCTGAGTTGCAGCTGTGTTTTCGGGAAAAGTTGTTTTGGTATTCGAATATTGATGAGGAAGTTTTGATGTGAAGAATCATTGTTAGATTGAGTGTTTTTCTAACAAGCGGACATAATCAATTTATAAGTTTACATTATTATTGTACTTCGGAAAATGAAAATCGGGTTTAGATTTAAAAAGTAAAGAAAAAGTAGTTGTGAATAATTTGATAGTTTTCTTATTTTGATGTATTAAATCAATGAAAGCGTCAATCGCTATATAATGTTATTGTACGTAGATTTAAGATAAATGCGACGCACAGCATGACAATAAAATGGCAATTTCTATATTTTTTCCGCAATAAAATATTAAATACGTTAAGAACATAACGTTTGTTATTTTCTGACCTAATTCAAATATTTGAAACGATATTAAGTATAAAATGTTTTATACTGGCTTCAAAGTTGTACAAAGCTTAAATATGCAAATGTTTGTTGAATACCAATAAAAAATTAAGTTGTATGTAGCTTCGTCCTCGGAATTTTTTTCTATATTCAAGGTGGTTTTTGTGATTTATGTGTTTTGTAAATAACTGTTATAGGTCATGAATACAAAGTTTTGTATTCATTCCTTTTTTTCGAAAACTTTCTCTAATATTAAGAGAGAGTTTTTCTCTAAGAGGGCATTGTTTTAATTCTTGAGCACATAAAAAATTGATATCTTTTTTTGCGTTGTTGTTACAGCTACAAGAAAGGAAAATTAGCATCAACTGTTAGTTATCCATCAAGAATATATTTTTTTGCTGTCATAAATTTTCACATTTTATGTTTAACCCCTGGTTCACATTTAGAATTAAGTAAAACAAGCAGAGTATCAAGAAAGAAATATAAAACAGCGTAAACATAAAATGAATATTGATTGTTTTTATATGCCTATTTTAAGGCTTGTGGTTACCATTTCATAATATGAAATATCATATGTAAAAGCATAAAATAATAACACTTTTCTTATATGTTTTTGTATTTTGGAGTCCATGTTTGTTACATGCAGTATAAAAAATTGTATGAGAATTATAATCTATCAAAAGTTTTACTTTTAATTACTGCTTTCAAGATAATTCTTTTTTATAATACAGAAAAAATAGGTTATATTGTACCATATCATGAGCGAAAAGTAAACAAAAAAGTTATAATTTTTGGAAGCTTCGTTTACTGTGGTGGAGAAAAAATATGAAGTTTTGTTCGATGGTGGATTGAATAAATATAAGAAACACTTTATTAGACATCAGACAGTGTAAGTCTATGTACAGTGAAACCACTGAATATTGAAAATCATGTGATCATTGAGTATGGGGCTGGCACTATTTGTATTAGCCCTTTGTTCACAGCAACTGAAGGCTAGAAACCTCAGCTTCCTATACTTGTGATAACAACAAAATTACCATCCTTGGTTGTCTAAATTTTGCATTGTGTATACTAATGATATACTGGATATAATTAACAAACCACCCCCAAATTATTTTGGGAGGGTGGGACACTTTCTACACATCATGTATGACTTCATGCAAGCATCACAACCCTAATGATTTGACAAAAAACTATTTTGCACACTCCAAACTTACTTACCAAGCTGAGTTTTGTAACTTGAAATTACCAAAGCATCCCTGTATAAATGTCCAAGAGGTTTAAATGTGTCTCCAAAAAAATCTACTAAATTTTTCAAAATGAATGACTGTTTATTTATGATGTTTATTTTCATTTAGTTTGTTATACTTCTTTTAATTTACTTTTATTAGATGCTACTGACTGTTGACACATCATTGGTAATTAAATTTTTAAGCTTCAGTTGATCTATCACTTCTTGTGGAGCAAGTACTTCCATTGATCAGAAATTGTTTTTCACTAAATTATTATTTGTATGAAGTCGTACATGATAGTGCAGAAAGCACCTCACTACCCCCAAAAAAATGGTTTGGGGCATTTTGTTAACTATATCCAATATACTTCAAGAAACTACTCAAAAAAAAAACAACAACAAAATTTGGCTAGTAGAAAGTTAATCACTTACTTTTCTGTGTTTACCTTGTTTTACTCCCAAGTCTTATGTTGAGTAGTTCACTACATAAATTTTCCCTCAATATTTGTTTTTAGCAATAGAAGAAGTTAATGACATGCTGAGCAACAGTGCCGGGTATCGAGAGGTACACAACATGGGCTGGCTTAGTGAACAGGTTCATCTAGGAGGTGACACTTCCCGAACAGACTGGAAACCAGTCTTCATGGCTCTGACAGACAAAGATATGTTACTGTATGAAGCAGTGCCTTTTTCAAGAGAAGACTGGAGTAACCCCTTTATGAGCCACCCCCTACTGGCAACAAGGTAATTAAATGTTAGATTACAAACGATGATGTTTCAGGGTTCGTGTTGCTTCTTAAACTCTATGAAAACTCCTGAAAAGCACAAATATTTGCTTTTTCAAAAGCACTAGAAAAGCCCTTTAATGCTAGAAATTCAATTTAAACTACTTGAAAATTCCATAAATTTCAACTCAATTTAATAACTTTTGGGGTAATGACAAATTATCCTTCGCTAACAAATGATACAATTATTATTGTTCTATTATTTCTCGGTCATGAATAAGAATGGAAAAATATTGGGTCCCCCACAAGGCAAGCAGTGCAACAAAAAATGAATTTTGCTTAACTATTCCAATTTTTATCGAACAGGCAACCATAAAATTAAAACACAAACACCTTTGTTTTAAACTTTCAATTTTTGTCTAAAATTTCTGTTTTTCAATTTTCTAGCATTGGTGCTTCAGTGACTGTTTTTCAATAGTCATTTGCAACTTGGTACCTTGCTTCTCCCAGCAGTTTTAATGCTATAGCTCTTTTGGGATGCCACTACTTATGTTCTATCTTCAATATCATTTTTATAACATCTACAATATGCTAAATTAGAAGACTGTAAATTGCAACAACTGTCTGTTCCTTTTACACAAGTCGCTACTTTTATTTAGGTTGGTGCATTCAGGGAATGAACATCTAAATGCAGATTTAACATTTGGAACAAGAACAGGATCAAGAAAAGGAATAGAGGCTCATTTGTTTCGAGTAGAAACAGCACGCGAGCTTGCCACATGGTCACGGAACTTAGTTCAGGGGGCACATGAAGCAGCTGCACTCATAAAGGAAATTAACTGCTGTAAGTTTTTCCTTGCCATATTATTCATTCCTCTGGGGCATGAAAATAATAGCATCTGTTTTAATATCCTCTTCCAAACTTCTTTCAGTTACTATTTAGTTTCTTTATCACTGCACTTTGAAGCAACTTCTTTGTTTTAACAAGAAAACTAGTAAGAATCATTCTGTAAAGATCAAGTTGTAGAAGACGTTTTGTTTAAATAAATTCCCAGGTTGGTTTTTGCTGTATTTTATTTGGTTATATGATGGTGAGAAGTAAGTTATAGTGAAAGTTGATCCAATTTGAGCTCTCGACTACAAGCAACTACTGCACCAGGGAACTTGGCAATAAGAACTGGGTTTTAACAAAGGCATGCTACCAGTCTTTTCTTAACTGTAGGGCATTCATCTTTAAAAAAGTTATTGTAAATTGTGTTTTGCAGTCCACCTCTCAATGCACCAAAAATGTTATAAAACCCCAACCATTTTTCCAGGGCTGTTATTGGGGTTAAAACCTTTTTAACCAAGTTATTATTGCATTATTTTTATTATAAATTGGAAGGTTCATAATAACTTTAAAAATTCAGTATTAATTTTGATTGCCTTGCTTAGCATGCACATGGAGGGGGCAAGACTGCCGGCTGACAGTTCATTTTGATAATGGTTTCACTCTGACTGATGCTCAGAGTGGTAATGATAATGAGCGAGCACAGATACTCTGGACATTCCCCTTTGAACGGCTTAAGATGTCGGCTGATGATGGTCAGAGGTTGTTATGGCTGGATTTCGGGGGAGAGGAAGGTGAACAGGTCTGTTTTTTTCTTCAGAAATTTATGTATTTTTATTTCAAATCTAATTTGAAGTTATGAGTGGTTTCTAGATTTATAGAGGCTAATGTTTAAGTGGTCGACAGCACAGATTTTGGCGTGAAAGTCGATTTTATAAAGGGAGGAAAACCGGAGATCCTGAAGAAAAACCCTCGGAGTCAGATTGAGATCGACGAATCTCAGCCCACATGCGAACCCCAGGATTCGAACTTAGGTCCGTAGTGGTGGGAGGCATGGGTGAATGATAACCACTAAGCCAACCTGACTCCCTAAATCAAATTGTATTTGTATCACTGTTTTCATTAATTAGGTGAGGTGGCTTTCGTAGTTAGTAAGATCTCTGCCTTCCAGCCACAAGGGCCTTGGTTCAGTCCTTGGCCCCGCTGAGATTTGAGCATTTGTGTAACCTTCTTTTCTACAAGCTGACTAAGCTTTCCATCCTTACGAGGTCGGTAAGACAAAGAACAGCTTCAGTAAGGAGCTTACCTGCTATGGATTAGTGTCCCATCCAGGGGGAGTCAGAGAATTTCATCCACTTAACACTACAGAAACGGGATATAATTGCCAGTCGTAAAAGGATTTAACGTTTTCAATAATTAATTTTAATGAATGAAACTAAAGCGAATGGTTCAGAAGTTAGAGTTTTATTAGATTAGGGACCGGTGATTATTTATCGAGAGGAGGGGGCTGGTACAAATATAGGGGGTGGGTCACCATTTTTATTCTTGGGTTAAAGGGGGGGGGGGAGCACAAAAATGTTTTCAAATATTTAGCCAGCTGTTAAACTGTTACGCATGTCGAAAGAGAGGTGGTCAGGAAAAGTCATGCTTTTAGGAGAAAGATGGGTCAGCGAAAATCAAACATGGCATTTTTAATATTGCAACAGCTCCTCCCTCCCCCCCTGTCTCTCGATAAATAATGCCCAGTCCCTTACGATGAATAAAAATGTAAATGACCAATGCTGTATTACATTAAGAAACCGTACCAGATGATAAACCAAATAAATAACGACTTTACGCACAGAAAGTGGTCGCTCCGCAATCTCCCGAGCCAGAGGCTCGTGTTTAAACGGTCGACGGCACAGATTTTGGCGTGAAAGTCGATTCAATAGATGGAGGAAAACCAGAGATCCCGGAGAAAAACCTCAGGGCTGGGTTGTTCAAAAGTTAGTTAACTTTAACCCTGGATTAAGGCAAAATTCAAACAGTAATTTCTTCAAAATGATAGGTTTTCTTTGCTCACGAACATTATTCAGAATTTCTAACATTAAGAACCAACTAGCCCCAAGTTTCCATGCTAAGTAAGTTTATGGTTTATAAGAAACATGAGCAGGGATTAAAAATATAACCCTGGTTAGTGCTAATCAGCCTTTGAACAACCGGGTCCAGGAGTAAGATTGATATCTGCAAATCTCAGCCCAACTGTGAACCCGAGGCGTGAGTGAAAATCACTAGGCTAACTTAACTCCTCAAAAGAAATAGCAGAATAATAATTCTATTTTTCTTAAACGGCAATTTTTGCTTTTGGTTTTGCAGGAGCTTGACCTTCATGGATGTCCGAAGCCAGTTGTGTTTGTTTTACACACATTTTTGTCTGCCAAGACGACGCGTTTGGGCCTGTTTGTTTGACAGTAACGTCCTCTCAGAGAAAAAATAGACAACAGGAATTAAGACTGCTGTAGGAAAGAAAGTATCATAAGTAATTTTATCTATCCAGAAAAGATAACTTTATTCGTTTTTTCCACTTTTCCAAACATTTTGACCGCTTTCCAAATTACTGTATGTGAGTATAACGGCGTTATACATAAATTAAGAAACTTTAGTATCGAAATTTATTAAAGCTCCAGCCTTTTGCGGTTGCTAAATTTAACGTTAATGAAATACTAATATGTTAGGTAGTTAAGTTTGTTAAGTGAAGAATTATATTCATGTATTGTGATGCCCGATGGTGGAGTTTTTGTTTGTCTGCTTGTATGAAAGATTCATTGAAAAATTTCAAGCCTTTTAACACCTAGCAGATCTCGTTAGAATGTTTTGGGGAAAATTTATCTTACATTTCTATTGGCTCATCCATGAAAAAGATGTAAGCCTATTGTCAATTAGCCAATCGCGTTTACCTAACCTTAGATGCAGCGTGTAATGTCAACGTTTTGGGCATGAAATGACTGGCATTTGGTCGGAAAACAAATTTTGTGATTGGTTGATGTAGGTTTGACTGCTTTATCTTGCTCTACCTCAAACGGATGAATGGACTGAACTCAAATAACAGTCCTGCTTTTCAACACTAAAACGAAATAGGTTCTAAGAGATTATATAGTTTTAATAATTCAAAAGTTGAAATCAATCCAGTATTGACATATACTAAAATATACTTAACAAGGGGCAGCTAATTGTCTCTTAGTTTAGCTTCTAGTTTTCTTAGCTGTTTTGTCAGCGTTACGGTTTCGTATGTGGATTATCGGGTAGAATGTAATACACTCTTTGATGTAAGAACTTTTTTACAAAAACGTGAACCTTGAAAATAACCAAAACTTTAAAAGAAGCTACCATACCTGTTGCTAAAAAATAGGCTAGGTAGAAGTACATTAGATAGGGACTCGAGTTTTCTGTTTCATAAATGTAGCAAAATATGAAAAGTATAAAAATTATGGTTATGAACAAATGTAAACCCAATAGTTCCAAGAATTTATAAAAACCTTTAAAACCGAACATAAAGCCTTGGCCAAAATCAGACGCTCAAATAAAAAGAGAGTATTCAATCATTGAACCTATAGTATAAGAGTTTCAGTATTTCTAAAGAGGGTTTTTTAAATTCTAACTTAAATTAAAGATTTGTTTTTTAAAAATGATGACATGAGTCAGGTAGCTGAGACTGTACATTACTTGTGAATGTAGTCAGAAAAGATTAGCATGTTTGCGGCAACGAAAAAGCATTTTGATATTTGTTTGCCTTAGAAAACGTAACAAACGTCAGAGATGAGAGGGAGATATTTTTGACCCAGCCGAAGATTTTTCTTATGATTGCACGTAGAAAAAACTTTGTACTGACTTATATTCTTAGCGAACAGTTTTTTGTGTCGGCGAAAAGGCAGATTGCTTAATTTAGACAAATCATGGTAGAAATATTTTTGTCATCTTTTAAGGTACTGTAGGAAGGTGATATTTTTCCTACCGCGAGCAAACAATTAAACATAAATTTAGCACAAAACTTGCGCTGCTTGGACCTCCGCACTTATATAGAGAAGATTATCTTGTGGTTACAATACCCCTTTCCCTCCCCCCCTTTTCTGCTTCTCCGTATAAAATCGCCAATTTTTGAACTACACATGTCAAACGTTCGAAACGCTATATTATCCAAATGTGCAAAATAACAAATTCGCGTTATAAGCACTTTGAAAGAGCTTTAAAAAAGAGTTGTAGTATGTACTATATTGACAACTTTTAGTCACTCAAACCGATTCGTGTGATAGTCATTTGAAAGCAGCACTGCTGAAAAGATTCCAGAGGCAATATCACTTTTTCTTTATATCTTTTCGAGCTGGGTTGTACCAACATTCTTGGAACGGCAAAAACGGCCGTTGTTCATAAACAAAGATCTAATTTTTTTCGCATGCATTTTGCAAATTATTACTTCCTTATTTCTGCCATAAAGCGCTTGATATCGTTTGTTGATCAAAAGTTTCTGGTAAAATAAAAACTTTCATTCCTACATGCACAGTACAGAATTTGTGCCTTGCGACTCCGACGTGAGCGTTACAAGTTGTATTCGGTAGCAATATATATGAAAAGACTAATAGACCCTTTTCACCGTTTAAAACTTCTTTTGTTAGCATTCAAATTTGCCCGCCCAGCCTCGTTTTGGTTAACATATTCTTTTGATTTAAAAAATTTGTGAACGAGGTTGGGCGGGCAAATTATTTTGAATGCAAACAAAAGATGTTAATGGTGAAAAGGGTTTATCGCAAGCCAGAATAGGAATAAATCACTGGTTAATTAACTTCAGTACACGTTACACCTTCACTTCATGTTGGCATTTGTGAAATTTCAAAGTTGAACTCGTAAAAATGTTCCTAGCTTGTCATCCCCTAACAATATTCGGCAATGTGATAGTTATTCTCACCTTTTGATTGCCTAGAGTCATTAAAATACAATAACTCTCGAGATTTCTGATCATCAATTGTTTCTGTTGGGCGTGCTGGAACTTTTTAAAAAATGCAAATGACAGAGTTTCTAATCTTGCAATCAAAATTAAGTTCACCGTTCTAAGAAAATATCATGACCAAATAAGAATTTCACAAAAAAGGTAAGTTGGCTTAAACTTTAAATTCTTAAACCTTAAACCTGATTAAGTTAACAAAGTTTTGTATTTATAAAAATGTTCCGACGTTCTCAATAAGAACCTTTGCTTTATTCTTCTGACCGGCCTTCGCCCGCGACTGTTGTTACTTGTTCTTGAAGTATTCTCAAAAACTTGTACTTTACATATCTTAAAGTTTAATTTCTTTATTTATTGTCGCCGTTAGTAGAAAAAGTTACACGTAACGACTTTTCAAAATTTGTGTAAGGAGCTGACGATTCGAGGTTAAGCTCTTAGTAGTGCAGTTGTTTTTGCAAAGAGATATCTTTCAAAACGTACTTCCTGGCTGACGCATTTCTAAGTTCTTTTTATAAAAATTCCAAGAATTTGCTCTCGATACTCGTTCTTGATATATATAATCATGTTGAATCAAGGGCGCGACTTTCAGTTTAAAGAAATTCAGTAACAAAACGCTTGAAATTTGCTGGGTGCTCTGAGGCTCATATATATATAATTTTTTTGTTATGAGTACAACTGTGTTGAAATTTCGTTGTCAAATGTTTGTCCAAATTTCAGATACAGTTGGGACATGATCTAAATTTATAACTTTTCAGTCCTAAATGTTTTAATGTGCAATTGTTTTAACCTTTTATTGTTCAAATTATTTTTCTTTGTTCTACATTTCTTTCCGAAACTTGATTGTGTTTTATGAATATATTTAACATAAACGAGGACTAAACTATGCAATAGCAAGTTGCTCTAATGTCGCGTTTATCAAATTCGATCAGATTTGGATTGAAGTCTTAAACAATTAGACTTCAAATAAACTGAATTATTTCTATTATACTAAATATAGTTTTTCAAACGAACAGAAAACTAAACGAGTTGTGAAACTTGTAATATTTTAGCTAATCATTTCGAGTCTGTGCAAAATTGATCAATGTGGCTTAACAAATTCCTCTTGACTGAAACGCGACTTGTGAAGTTTCGAGTTTTGCGCCATTCCGCTCCCCGAAAGTATATTGTGATCGTATCTGCTATATTTGCGTTGTTTTAGCTTGTATCGATTCACATAAAAGGCTCACTTTAATACGACATGGCAGATAACACTATATTATATTGTGATTGTTGCATCTGTTGTTCTCTTTTGTCGCATGTTGGGATATAGGAGAAGGTGACCCCCTTTCTCCATATTTGTTTAGTCTAGTGATGCATGGAAATACTAGCTGTACATATATGAAACGGCAAAACTATAGAGGGTATTAAGATTGAAGGGCAAGGAAAAACAATTTTCATATTTTCCGACGATCTAACAGTCTTTTTGAGAGACAAAACGTTACACTTTTTTTTCTTATTAAGAACACACTTAATAGAACAGTGAGG
>JAOEHV020126232.1:1855-28825 GCA_025447995.2 Isaurus tuberculatus | reverse complement strand
CTCACGCTCGAAACGTCAGCTTCTTCATCTTTACGGCGATGATAATTTATTATCAACATTATTTCATAGTTTATAAAATAATACTGTTTTCTAACTTTGAGAGATAAATATGCTAAATACTCTTTTAGACTGACTTGGAGTCAGTTTTCAATTGCGGTTGCGTAAAAAAGTCTTATTAACCGCACTAAATATCTAAAATACTTTAACTGTCTGATCAAATACTTTCGACAAGCTCAAATTTAGACTCGTTGCACAGTTTTAAAAATAATATCGAAATGTGTCGGCGAGTAGATAAAACAGATGGAATATTAAATCATCACTTTAAGTAGAGTAGGAAGCTGTCGCTTTGAGCGCTAGTCCAAACAGCTTCCAACCATATTTACGGCGAAGATTCGACATTTCAACATGGAGTTGAATAAATCAGATTTTAGACTGATTTCAAAAGTTTTTTTTAGTTTTTTTTTGGTTTTCTTTAAACCGTTAACTTGTTTGACTTAAAAGATAATTAAAGTTTAACATTTTCTTTAAAATAGGAACTCTTAGTTTTTAAGAGACGTAAGAGGACATTCCCCATATTCTCCATTTGAAAATCCCAATAAAAGTCACTACCACTAAAATTCAAACTACAACTTTACCGATTCATACTTCAAATAAACTTTAACAAAATTGTTTAAATTTTTTTTCTTTAGTGGAAAAATCAAGAGGGCGCTACGAAAAGCAAAAGGGCGCATCATCCTTCTGTTTTGGCCTGGAGACAACGCTCAATAAACATGCACTAAACATTATTTCTAGCTATTAAAGAATGTTTGTAACTAATAAATGTTGTCCTGTTTTTTGTTTACGTCTTCAACGTTCGGTGGAATCGGTACTACGATCGTGGTGATGTTTCTTGATTCTGGACCATACTTGTACGACTCGGTAGCGAGCCGAATGAGATCTAACCTAAGCTGACTTGTAAAACCATGCTCTGGTAGATTCTGTTTAGGCTTGCGCTATGCTACAGTACAATAAACGCTGATAAGCGTATTACTAAACGCTAATCCTTATTAAGCATAAAATTATTACTAAGTGCTCATCCTTACTTTGACTGAAGAAGTTCCGTAGATGTTATTGGAACAAATACGGCTGAAATGTGTAACGACACAGTTTTTGACACCACTTTAGTTAATTAAAATGATAAGCTGTAATCACCAGATTAGTGATCTGTTGCTGATTGTTGTGTGTTTACCACGGTGTTCTGCCTTTACTTTGCTTATAAATCAAGTAGCATAATTTACACTACTCACACAGATTTACATCACTAAGCAGCCCTCAGCTTGGTCTGCTATTTCTCCCTCAAACGACTGAGAACTATCACCCTCATTACTGGCAGATGTGGAGTACTCGATCAGATAGGCAGGATAGTACTGCTCTTTGTCGAAAACAACAAACACAGAGGGCCTCTGCACGTCGTCCACACAAGAATCAAACATTTCGTCATTTATCTCCATTATGGGAGGACTGTGCATGCTTGGATCACCCTGAGTGTACGAGCCTACCATAACTGAAGCCAAGAACATCAAACGAGTTGACCTTGATTTGTCGCTGCAGTGGCGGTGATTAAAGGAAGCTTGACAGGCGAAATATACACCATGTCCAAAAGCGGTGGCTTGGGTGCTGTAAAGACTCTTGTCTATGTTCTGAGCACACATTATGTCCACTGTGGTCTGGGTTGTACTGTGGAACAAGAAACGTTCTTCTGCCGTCTTCCCAAAAGATTCTGCTTTAGCAGCCATGTCGGATTTCTTCCTATTAACCACAAAAAACAATAATCTCACAATTCATTTAATTTTGACAATCAATTAAATAATATACTAATATCTGAACGAGCAACAAGGAAAAAGCATTACAAAAAATATAGGAATATCTAACTTTTTGCTTGTAAATTTTGTTCTTCCATCTAATGATTTCTCATTTGGCTGAGAAATTTAATTTAGTATCGTTGCACGAAACAATACTCTAAAAAGAAACTTTATAGCCAAATGTAGCGATTCCTTTAAATACATCACGTCGTCGTCATCATCATCATCGGCAGCATCACTTAGCCATCATCATCATCTAACATCAAAATTATTTGTCACCTTCATCATCATAAGTCATAACAAGGTCACCATCATTATCATCAGGCATCATCATCAACTGAGATCATCATCATCAGCCATCACAGTAATCACCATCATCATCTGACACCATCATCATCTTCATCTCACACAATCACTGTCATCATCATCATCATCATCATCATCAACATTAAGCTCTTTTACCTTTGGTAACTGTCCCACATCTCTCTGTTTTGCACTCGTTCAATCTTTGTAATAATAAATCTGTCTTTTGTAATAGTTTGGAAAAATATTCGCTCAACATCCTTGAATTCGTCTGAGCCTGAGGAAAGAGGTACCCGGATGAACTCTTGTCCTTCTGGGATTTTCTTCCAAAGAACAACTCGCACTGCGACTCTTGGCATCTTTACTTTGCTGATGGGAGCCCTAAATGTATCAGAGTGTTAATAGAAAAAAGTTATAATACTGAACTAAATAATTTGAGTCTTTCAGTAATGGCGTCGGTCACATGAAAAACAAACGATGCTGATAGTTAAACAGATACATTTAAAACAGAGACACTTTTTAGAATATAAAGAGTTTATCGTTTTCATTTATCTAAATGAGCTATAACAAGTAATTTTGATAAATCAGAATGAATATTTTTGAAAATGCCGTAGTGTCAGGTGCTGTAAAATGGCCCAAAATGTCAGCATCTTTGATTATCTATTGCACTTATCATAAGATTTAGAGCTTATGCTTGTGGGATTTGGCTTAAATAATAATTACAAGTCAGGTAGGTACAAACGTACTAGTATCAAAACTTTCAGCCACTAGTATGGGCACTAAGGCCACGTAGGTAGCTGGCATTACCCCTTAACTGGGACCTGAACCTGATTATTAGTTACACCATGCTAACGAGGTCACGAAAGGAAGAAACAGCTGTCCATAACTGCTTACATCAGACTCACTCTTAATTACGGTAGATTTAAAGGATAATGCCCTCTACCAATGTGGCCTTAGTGCCCTATTAGTGGCTGTAAAGTTTTGATACTAGCACGTATGTACTACGACCTGATGTATAAAATTTAAAAGTTGAGTTGTCTAAACTGAAGTGGGGTTGACGATTGGCTAACGTTCAAAACGTCAGCATTTTTAACTACATAAGGCATAATCATTAAGCTTCAACCTTGAGTTGTTTTAAATGGACGTTTCAAGAGCGTACTCGTCGATATAAAACAATTAAACAAAGAGCAACTTAAATCAAGGATTGAATACAGGAAAAGGGATTATTAGTATTTGTTAACCTCAAAAAGAAACATGCAAAATTTGATCCTGTAAATTTCTGATTTAACAACAGTTAATAAAAGTTCTCTAGAATGTAGAGTAGTTTTTTTTTTACATTTGCACGAGGAACTTTAAACACTCACAAAACTCTCCAAAGCTACACCAGAATACTTTTCGTTTACCTTTTATTTTTCATAACGTCTTCACTTGAACAGAACAATGGTCTTCGCTTGATATTTCTAGTGGTATAAAACTTTGGGTTCATATTTTGCTGATACATTGGTTCATCGAAAATGATCCGGTAGGAATATTGTGCTGTTTTAAAACTGAAGAACTTGTCCCGATGTTGATAAGATGCCTCAATTTTCTTCTGCTGGATTGCATTTTCACACTGTGAAAAAAAAAACTATAATGAAAGCCACCAACGCAAAAAAAATAGTATAGCTGCCGAGTTTAAGTTCTTAAAAAGAAAAAAAGCACTCCTTTTAATAAATCTTTATTTGACACTATTTAAAAATAAAAAAAGGTATGTTATGGTAAGCTAACGTTATTTTCCCCTTAACAAACAAAACTGAAAATATGTGCCTGAATGGGCAAATTAGCAAATCAAGTAATTCAATAAATTTTCTGAAACCTCCCACCCTAAAAACTTGTAATTGCACCCCCACAACTCAAAAAGCTGCTCCACTGCTAATGCTTGAAACATCAGCTTCCTACTGTACTTACAGTGACGATTAAAGATTTCAACTTAATGATGACTGAATCTTGTCTTTTACTTCTTCGCCAATGCACTTTAATATTTGCTTTAAAAAAATATTCAAAAAACGCGTTCAATCAAAGAATGTCAGCACTCACCATGTCCCCGTATCCATATTCCTTCCATGCCCCATCATTAGCAAGCCAGTACCAAACCCAGTGGGTTGCTGATTGTGCAGAACTACTTCCATAAGATTCCGTAGAGAGACGTCGAATCAAGATACTGACAAAGTCATTCCCGACACACATCTTTGAAAAGTTTACCTTGACAATGAGTGATCCTGGCTCAAGCCTAAGTTAAAACGGAACCAGAAAATCTGCTGTTACTCTCAATTTTTTCACAGAAGTGAAAGACAGGGTACGTGCTCTTTAAAACATGAAAATCACAGACCTTTTCACTCATTATAAATATATTTCACAGGAATATTATAATACATATATTACAGCTGTATCATATGGATGCAAGCATTTTACTGAAAACTTAAACACTCGAATTTTTCATATTTTATAGAGTGACAAATAAAAGAAAAATGTAACAAACCTCGAGGCTATTTGCATACTCTCTCTCTTTACTGCCTTTTGAGTTCTATTTCTTTTTGCTTGTTTTCAAGAATTTGACAGGTTTTCAACTTTTCTACAAGGTTTTGGATGCTGATCTGAGCTTACCTTGGTATTGCACTAGGCAAATCCCTGAGATGAGAAGTGACCAGCTCATCTATACTAACATCACAATACAGTCTTTCCAGATCTTCGTTTGATCCCTCAGGAAAACTTTCCCAATGTCCCTTCTGAGCATCACAGTACTGCCATTGGTATGGCATGTTGCAATGATGACGTTGACACTTATTGCCTCGACGGCATTTCCCAAGGACAAAGCGAGCACAGATATTGATGGATGGATCATCATAAACATGAGGTGCTGAAAAAAACACACAAAAAAAAATAGTTAACAATCAAAGAGCTCTCATTTATTTCTTAATAATATACATGAAAACATTTCTCAATGCCGAATGGCTAAGTGCAGTGCTGTTTCAAGGAAACTTTGTGCAATTTGTTTTTAATTTGAGAATTTTTACAATGTAATCAAACAGTTTGCTTTTAGCCCTAAGACTATCACATCTGCATGGTTTGTAAGTACAAAAAATTGTTTTTTTTAACAAATTAATTTGTCACATGACTTGGATGTCATTTCCTGTCTAAATTTTTTCACATATATTATTAATACGTAATAACATGATTTCTACTTCAATTTGAATTAATTTACACTTGTTTGTTTTTTGAAATGCCCAAATTGCCCTTGCCCTACAGGCTCATGCAATTATGAACTCTTTGAAAAACAAACTCAATAGGCATGCAAATTAATTCCAAATTGAACTTGAAATCATATTTATTTAGTATTACCTATATTAATTATAACATTATACCTTTGCATAAAAGTTCTGCTGCACTAGCAGAAAAAGGGTCTTCACAAATCAGTATCATTCTGAGAAGCATCTTGTTACTAATTTTTGCAGCAGGTATTTTCAATCTGTCCAAGACTGACTGAGTGTGGGTGCTAGTCAGAGCTTCCTCATGCAAAAGGCCACAGTCCTCAGTATCGGAGCATTTCCTGCAAACAAAGTCCTTGCAAATATGCACCTAGAAATGAAAAGGATTCAGCTGCCGCTAATAATCAATAACTTTAAGGGGAAGTCAGAGTTCAAAACAATTTTGGCTCAAATGAAAGATTAAGAATATGCCTGAAAGGGCTGCCAAGCAATATAAAAGCAAATCTTTGACCTGCACCTGTAATTCAGATGAGTCTGCAAAAGGTGGCAATAAACTTAGCATTATTATTATTATTATAAGGAGTACCAGGTAAATGAATCTTGAATCTATTCATTAGTTGGATTTTTGATTGATTATTCATTTTCTGATGAGAAGTAACCAGTGCTGGAATGAAGATTAACTGGCGGAAGTCCAGTGGCTACTGGCATACACTGAAAGCACAGGCACCCTTGAGAATTATTGGTTTTTCAGGACTTTTGTGAATGAAGGCACTGGATATTTTTGTCTCATGTAACAGTTTTTAAGCCAATTTACTACAAGAAGTTTACAGTACATCCCAAACCGTGGCTTAAACAGGAGCAAAAACAGTTTATTATTTGGTGTCTGAGAGGGAGGGGGGGGGATTATCCCTAATTAGCCGGGTATGGTCTTAAAACTGAAATTTTTAGGAGGTTAAACTTAAGCAAATAAACAAATAGATATATCAGATACAGTATGATAAAATTGTGAATCCACTTACTGTACCTTGTAGTAAAGTTCTACACTAATTATATACCTTGTCACAATTTTCTTTCTTTAGACAGCCAGCATTGTTGTACTTCAAACAAACTTGAGGTGCCGAGACTCTCATTAGGGCACACAGTTGATCATCATTAAGATTATTCAGTTTCAGTCGACGTGCTATGGATTTGTTCCGCTTGTCTTGGAGGTTATGATTCATTGCACATGTTGCCCCAAACCTACATGATCCAGTTGCCACAATTTCATTGCAAATATGAAAATAGGAGCAGTTCTTGTGGTTGCAATTTCCTGATGATACAATGTAACTGAAACACAGGCGAGCTGTCCGAGAAAATGCACTCACAAATTCAATTTCCCTCCTATCATTTTCTGTGACTTGAAAACTGCTTGAGTGCTTATGAAACCATGATTCAATGTTTGTGATACTTGGTGGGAAGAGATCATGTCTGGAAGAGATTTCTGAAAACTTTGCAATGCAGTTATAATCTTTGCATAATATATCAAAGACTGCTTTCTCTAAGGGAACATTAGTAATAACATTTGGTAGATTTTGGTACATCACAGACTTGCTCTCTCCTGTTTGATTCTCTTGCAACACTTCTAAGGAATCAAAGCTGCCAAGATCACCAAGAGACAGGCTTTGAAAGGAACTTTGAGATAGGTTGTAATCAAACCCCTGCCAACTGTCGATACTTTCATCAGTTTGGGACAAGGGATCAGAAGGAAAATGGCCTTGTGAAAGATCTGTTGACAGATCTATTAAAAGGTTTGATGTATCTTCATCATTTGAACTGTCATCAGAAAAGTCAATAAGTGAATCTTTATTTTCTGATTTCTCTTTTGCTTCTGCCCCAAGATTTGTAATTTTCTTTTTCGGTTTCTTTTTTCTCTGACAGTTTTTTTTCTTTTTCAGTTCCTGGCTGACTGGCTCATTCATGTTAATCACTTTCTCTTCAGGTTCACTAACAACTTTGGCCTCAGCCTGATTTGCAGCAGATCGAGCAGCTTTACTTTGATATTCTTCTGATGCGTGACTTTTATTGCCTAGCTGAATCCTCATTTTTCCTACTGTTTCCATCATTTCATTACTTGTCCTTGCCCTTCCTCGGCCACAGTGACTTCTAAAATCCCCCTTTTTCATTACACCAACTTTTTCACCCTCCACAGCTGGTTTTCTTCCTTCAAACTGCCTTTCCTGTCTCTTTTCTAGATCATTACCATATGCCATACCCCTTCCTTTGGTCTGACCCTGATTTCTGTTATGAGGAAAATGCCTTCTATCTCTTGCAGTTGCTTCTTGCTGAATTTTATTTAGTTCAAGCCCCTGCCTTAGGGCTGTAGGATGAACTCCCCCCAAACTGCCAGCAAGGCTGGGATTGAACAAGCTGTCAACACTGCCAGCTGGTCTAAGCTTACTGTATGACTGCTGACCATGATGTGAAAACCTTTCAGAATCTGAAGAAAATTTATTCAACAATGGAGGGATACCAACTGGTAACAACTTCTGCTGCAACCTCAAATATGACTGATCAAGTTCTAGCTTATCCACTGTTTTAAATCTGGATTTCTCAGAACCTGCCTGCACAATTTTGGGTTCAATGCTGCCCTGAAATGAAGTCTTTGATAGAACACCAGGACTTTGTTGATCAGAACAAATGTTTAAATTATTAAGTTCGAATTTGGCATTCCTCCCTTGATTGTAGTGTTTTTGGCCATGTTTATCCCACCCATTCCCTCTTGATTCAAGCCCCGGCATGGGGTGCTTGTTTCCTTCTGGCTGTTTTTCCTCGAAAGTCAAGCAATGTTGGATGCCCT
This sequence comes from Isaurus tuberculatus, assembly GCA_025447995.2. Taxonomy (NCBI): domain Eukaryota; kingdom Metazoa; phylum Cnidaria; class Anthozoa; order Zoantharia; family Zoanthidae; genus Isaurus; species Isaurus tuberculatus. The sequence goes on along the minus strand of JAOEHV020126232.1, from coordinate 20,600 downwards.
TCCCCAGCAATATGTTTACTAGAACCACCTTGGCTGGTTTGATGTACGGCGAAAGCTGAAACTTGGCAAGTACTTCCTTGCTGTGTGGATCTTCGATGGTGTGAGAACCGTAACCGCATGATTTTTGATCACAGGAAAAGCTTTTAACATAAATCGGACAGACGTGCAAATTCTGGCACTTCCTTCCTTGCCTACATTTCTTTTCGAGATAATATGGACAAACATGTGGAAGACAATTAGCGATAACTTTTCGCAGAACTACGTTCGCGACCTTTTCAAAACCGAGCTTTGAAATTGTTAGAGAATTTTGTTCATCGTGAAAATCATGTGAAAGCTTGCATTTCCTCGAATCATTACAACTTCCGTCGACGAAACCCTTACAAATATGCCATCTGTAATTACACTGATCTTTATTGCACGACCCACTTTCCTGATACTTAACACAAAATCTTGTTTTGAAATACAACCTCACTGCAACCACTGCGCCATCTTGACGACGTTCCAAAATAAAGTTTTCGTTTTCTGATTCGCGAAGAACTAGCCATTTTTCAGCATCTTGTGCCGCTAATTTTGCTAGAGGAGAAGGATGTTTAAGAAGTTCGACAAACTTCAAACAACCACCGCCGTGTAAAATGAAATTAAACACTTTTTTAGGATCCGGATCCATTGCTTTTGTGAAAGGTGTGAAGATTAATGGCCGAAGAGTACAGGTTCTAAGTGACGTCATTCTTTTCTTATCCAACCTCGTGCCTTAATTGCGGCAGGTCATGTGTCTCCCAGAATCTGGGATGTAGGGTGGGGTAGCAAAGCAGAAAATGTCACTGTAGAATTTCAGAACCAGAAGCCAGAAGCCTAGCTGACTCAACTTTTAAATGGTTAATAAGCAACAAAGGCTGCGGTCGCACCTACGGAAGAGCAAAACTTTACTGTTATAGCTGTTAAAATTTGCATGAAAATAAGTGCGACCAGTGCTTCTAAATTATCGTAAAACTTTTCTCAGACAGCAAAACTTCAAAAAGGCCGATGGTCTTGCTCGCGGCAACTCAAAATCCCGAAAACTCCACTATCAAATCAAAAACGTGTTAAAAGTGTTTTCTTGGCAAGTCAATCTGTCATCGTTGAAGGACGCTTTTGGAATGAGCGGTCATGACAGGTTTTTGTAGAGTGATTTGCAACTGCAGGTGCTACCAGTTCCGGCGCAAACTAAGTTTCGACCGGGAACACATTCAGAGAACTTTTCAGGCAGTTTCGACTACAAAAGTTTGCTTTTCCGTGGGTGCGACCCCAGCCTAAGGCTTCATATGCATATATATATAGCGTCATGTCCATTTCACATCCCCCTGTTTACCTGCCACCGAAATGTAAGGAGAGCTTGCAACAAAAGCCCCTCCTTTCAGTTCCCTCCTCCTCAGTCTACCTACTCCTTCCATTTTCTTTCAGTCCTGTCCTGCTCCCTTCCTCCAACCCTTTGAACTCTCACTGCCCAGGCTAATCTTTTTATTACTCGAATCATGAGCTCGGGTTGCCCGTGCCCTGAAAAAAGCTTCCCGATAGCACAGGCATCCCGTATACAAAGCAATTTTTTTTTTTGGGTCTGAGAACGAGAACAAATCAAAATGGCGGACAAAGCGCAAGAAGAAATTGGTAAGATGCGACTTTAACTTCCTTTCAACTTAGTCTCGTTAATTTCTGTTGAATAACGGGAAATTATTTGTTCATCAATTGAAACCTACAGATCTGTTAGAAAGAGTTTTCCTTCGCCTTGGATCCGCACAAACGGACGAGCAACTTGAAAACACCGTAGGAAAATTCTTGACCCCAGTGTTATTAAAGTTGGCAAGTCCACACGAGAAAGTGAGAAAGAAGGTAATATTGCAAGCAATTACCAGCTATATAATTGCTTTGTCAGTGAAATATTTTTAACTTTTCTGGTGGCGATCGGTCAGAATGACACAGCGATTTGTTTCTCCTAGTCCTAGTTTCTAACTTTGTTAAGTAATTATTGAATGAACGCTAAAGTAAAGTTCCCTACAACTTCTGCTGTTAAATGCGTGGACCGTTCACTGACAATATCATAGATGAGAAGAATATTCAAATCATCGAAAATATAGCAATAGTACGTACGTTGCACGCGGTCATGAATACGTATGCAAAAAAACAAGAACAAAACACAAGAGAGCAATAAACCATTGTACTATTTTTGGTGGGTCCTCCAGGGATCAGTAAAACAATTTTAAAATTTCATTGTTTTATACCGAATTGCATACCTCTCGACTTGAGATCAAGCTCTTTAGTGAGACTTCCTAGCGGGCATAATTAAGGGATGGACAAAAAATTTGCCCTCAAGTCTCTACCCTCGCCTCATTCCGCACTGAGTATAAATCGAGTTTAATCCTAAAAATACCATTTCATCCATACGTGAGAAGATAATAGATTTTAGAATACTAAAAAGAATTTAATAAATGTAAAATTTTGACTCGTATGAAGATTCTGGTCCGTGAAGCTGCTTTGTACAGGTGCACGAGATTTTCGTTGCACCTCGAGATTCAATAGAAATCGTGATATAAAGTTTAAAATCTTATGTTAGACGACGAAATCGTGTGTGTTTTGTGGTATGAAACTGTCTGTTATTTAGTCAGTTAGTGAAATAAAGTCAGTAGCACATTACCAAAATCTTTTAAATTATAATTTAAAGGTTTTAAAATGTTTTTAAAAAAGTAATTTTTTTGGTGACAGTTTTCTAAGTTATTACTCTCTTAATTTACAAAATCAAAAGATGTACAAGAAAATAGAAGCAGTGAAGTTTTCTTTGTGACTCATGCCTGTACAATTTGTTTTTTGTTTAAGAGGCTTTGCTCACAAATATCATTTAAAAACATGTAGAAACTGCCATTAAATATTTTTCCAAATATGGAACTTAGTTTCAAATTGTCAAAAAGTTATCCCTTTGTTTGACTGCTGATCTGCCACTCTGTCTAAACATTTGTAGCCTCTATTAAAACTAAAAGCATTTTGGTAACTAGTAGAGATTACCATTTGGCTGAAATTTTGTTGCATTGCTTCCCCAATGGGGCAACCCAATTTTTTGTATTTCTATTTATGTAATGTAGAGCTAAAACTTGTGCTGTAAAAATCACAGAATTAAAAATAGTAGAATTTCAGATGCAAATATCCAATTTGAACAACCTCATTAGTCCATGCTTGAGTGAAGAAAAACTTTTTTGCATGGTGCTTGGTGAGAAAAAAGAAACATTGCTGGCCTTTTTTGAGCAAACATGAAGACAGCTATAGTGATGTAAACAGGCCTGTCAGTGAAAAAATCAGTAGGCATGTAATCATTCACTCGCCTTGGCTGACCGAGGTGTACGATGGTGTGCGGTGACTTAAGTGACTAAAAATGCAACAACGCAGGTGCTTGTAGATTTCGTCTGCTTTTTTACCTCAAAGGAGACAAACTGTCTAGACTGCTTTCAGCAAAAATAATAATTTTTTGATACACTGACAGAAATGGTTTTTCTTAACATGATAGAGCTCATCTTTTACGACAACCTCAACTTTTGAGGGATGACTAAAAAATAATTTTTGGTTGCCAAAAAAAAACAAAAAACAGACTGAGGGACCCGTGGCTACATGTTTTTCTGCAAATTTTTAAAGAAAAGAAGCACGATGACCTGTTTTCAAAAAGTAAGAAGTCACTGCTTAGTACCAAGAACGATAAATTATATATTTTAGGCGTGCGATGGATCACACATCTGGCTTTCGTTAGGCATGTGAATAGACATGCGTATGCGATCACATGCATTCAGGCTATAAGGAATTCAAACTTACTTGCTCCTTGGGCAACTTCTAGAAAAAACTTAATTTCAAACACTGAAATGCAAATCTTTGTTTAAACTTTTGGCTAGTTACCAAGTCATAGTCAACATCATTACTAGTTAAATCCTTTACGAGCCTAGTGGCCCATGGAGCCGGCACTTATCTCCAGTTTCTGTAGTGATAAGTGGATGAGAGTCATAGACTCCCCCTGGACGGGACACTAATCTATCGCAGGTTAGCTCCCAGCAAATGCCTACCTCCCCGGAAGGATGGAAAGCTGAGTTGGCTTAGGCGGAAAAGAAGGTCACACAAATATTCGAAAATCTCGGCAAACTGCCGGGATCAAACTGGGGACCTTGTGGTTGGAAAGCAGAGCTCTTACCAACTGCGCCAACAACGTCTGCCCCAATTAGTACTACTGTTTTATCATGATTATTTTTATCATTCAACAGGTGATGGAAGTCTTAACTCATATCAACAAGAGAGTAAAAAGTCGCCCAAGATTACAGCTTCCAATTGATTCCTTGCTGGCACAGTATCAGGTAATGTGCCCATAGAGTAGTGTAGTTTGTAAGTACATTATATTATGCTTATCAACTACAGAAAGAACTATTTCTGATCAATGGCCTCTTCCTGCATATATATGTTCTCTAAAATTTTGAAAGCAGCTGGAAAAAGTTGTTTTCACAGCTGGTCAATATGCCTGGTCTCTCTCTCTCAGTCCTTGTAGCCCCCAGTGGGGCATAGGGCCGCTAATGCCTGGTGCCCAGACCTTAATGAAATCCTTGTTGGGGCACATTATTTTGTTTTCCTGATGGCTGATTTTTATTTGCAACAATCTGTTCACTTCTCATTTCCTCTTCCATGCACCACATCAAGTCTTTCTAGGTTGCACCCAAATATTTTCTTCTTTACTTCTAATATAAGTGAAAAGCAAGGAGAGAGTACAGGAGGTTGGAGAAGAGGAAGATGGTGGGATTGAAGAACATAAATAACATGGAAAGGAGACCGGAGAGAGGGAAGTAGATGCAGTAGAGGGGTAGATTGCCCAAGGAAGCAGAAGAGAGAGAAGAAGGGAGAGAGGGAAGATGGAGATGTGGACAGTGATACATTAAAGAGGGAGATGGGCTTATTTAGGGGACAGGGCAGGAAGAAGAGAGGGAAGAAGATGGAGAAATGGAAGAATATACATTAGAAGGGGGAGATGGACCTATTAGTGGACAGAAAAGGCAGGGGAGTTAGTACAAGATGAGATAATAAAAATTGAGAAGCTGAAGTTGATATATTAAAGGGGAGGAGGTTGGGCCAATGGCACAGGAGAGACAGAAAAATACTGTAGGAGGGAGGAGACCGAACTAGGGGACAGGAGAGGCATAGGAGGAAAGGTGATAGGGGAAAGGAGGAGATTGACTTAGGGGACAGGAGAGACATGGAGGAGAGGAGATGAGGGGATGAGGTTGGGCTTAGGGGACCAGAGAGGAAGAAAGAAGACTGGAGATGGTAGAAGGGTGGAGATGGGGCAAGGGAGATAGGAGAGATAAAGAAGCCAAGTAATATATAAGAGGGGAAGGAGATGGAAGGGGGAACAGGAGATTAAAAGGAGAAGGGAAGATGGAGTGGCTGGAAGGAGATACATTAGAGGAAGAGGAAAGGATGAGTAATCAGGAGATGGAAAGGGGGGTAGGGTGAGGGGAGTGTGATAATTGAGTAAAAGAAAGAAAAGACAAAATGTGGCTGCGATGACAGATAACCAAAGCTCAAAACATTGTCCTCATTAATTTCTTATAGCAATGATCATAGAAAATTCAGCCACAAATTATCTATGTTTTGTATTTTAAATACTTACCAATGCCACCCAACAGTTTTTATACATTTATTCATTAAAATCAAATCCCAATCTTATTAAAGGTCATTTATTTGTACTAATGTTTAAAGGATGCTTTCATATATAATTAAATCTGCTTTTACCTTGTAGGATCCATCTATACCACAGTTTGTCAGTGTAAGTTGTACAAAATATTTATGACTTTTTATAATTGCTTAATATGATAATAATTTACTTTTATTTAGTAATTTTAACCTTGCTTGTTCAAGCATGATATTTTTGCACAAATAATTTATTTCTTAATTTCAAGAAACTTACTAGTTTTAACTTTATAAAAATCATTTTAGTAAGCAAAATTTTTGCAAAGCCATAGAATATCTAGATCTGTCAAAAAATAACTAATTCTGCTGCCATATTTCCACCATTTGTTTAAAATAAGGAAATCACTGACAGAGATAATACCAAATTTGTCAATGATTTCCTGAAATAACTTACAATTATGAAACATTCATCCTTTGCCAGACATGAATGAGAGTTAACGTGAATTTAATCCATATTTGAATATAAAAGTGGAAACCTGAAAATAAATGAAACTATACGATTTCTGAAAACCCAAGTCTACTTTGTGCAGTCCAGGGACATGCTCCCTCGCTCTGAACAATTTTAAAAATCTGTGTTTTAAATAGCTTACATTAAAATCATTGGTTACTAAAGCTTGCTTTCCTTTTATTTCTGTCACAGTGTGTAGTAGATTTTCATGGTCTATCACTGGCCAGTTAAACATTTCTGTCATTGTTTTCAGAGTACTCCAAATTTGTACAAAATGCATTGTCCCACATCACAGCGTGGTTGGCAGAGATTTTAAGATCTCTGCCCCCTAACCACTAGGTTCCCATTCAATCCTTGGTTCTGTAACCTTCTTTGTTGTCAATGCTGACTCAGCTTTCCATCCATATACATGGCTGCAGTTAAATTACCAGTTTCTACTGGGAGCTACACTGCAATGTGTCAGTTTTTGTTTCAAGAACACTGTAGAAACCCAAGATTAGCACTGGCAAGATGAAACAAGAGACTTTTAAAAGGATGAACTTTTTAATAGCTTTACCATTGTCCCACAAATCAGGTAGTACATACATACTAGTATTAAAACTTGCAGCCACTAGTATGGGCACTAAGGCCACGTTGATAGTGGGCATTACCCCTTAAAATCTACCATAGATAAAAGTAAGCATGATTTTAGCAGCCATGAACAGCTGTTTCAGCCTTTTTGGGCCTTGTGAGCATGGCATAGCTAACGATCAAGCTCAGGTTCCCATGCAATAGTATTAATAATTGTCCTTTGCAAAGACTTTGAAGGGCATAAATGTCCCCCAAGTATTCAGTTCTGGTTTAAACCCCTTCTTGTAAAACTAATTTAGACTAATAGAATTCCATTTTTCTTTGTAGAACTTCACAATTTTATATCTAAAAATGGGCTTTCCAAGACTTGAAGTAAACAAACAAGCTGAACTTAGTCCAGTTTTCCTTAATAATATCCAGGACAAGCCACCTCCACAGCAAGATTGGTACGTTCCATGGCAGAAGTAAAGTAGATTATTTGTAAAGCATTACAAAATTATTGAAGTATTAAAATGTATATTTATAAATTACTTAATAGGGATTTTTTCATTCCATGGTTTTGACATAATTTATATTACATAAATTGATACAAAAAAGCTATTTCTTAATGTTCATTGAACAGACGTGTAGTTTTATATAAAACGCTATGCTAGTACTTTGAAAAAATTTCGATCAAGCTTAGGATCTAGGATGTAATGCAAATAAATGACTGATAGAAATAATATGATAGATGTGCTTCTCCATTTTAAGTCTTTTGCAGTTGGTTGTTCCAGTACTTGGTTTGATAAGGATTCCAGACAGTAAGGATGAGAGACAGAAATTATTTGGCTTTCAAGACAATTCAAAAACAGTGCAGACCATCCTAAGCTTTCTTCTTGATGTTCTTTTTATGCCATACAGGTAATTAGTATTTCATCACTTTTCTTAAAACATTCTAGGAAAAATCAGGTTGGCAGGTTTGTCATATATACTACACACCTTTCACCTTCTAAACCAGAGTTCAAACCTTAATTGATTTGGTAAGTTTGACAGTTGTCAATCTTAAAAGAATTTGAGGTTATTTCTCTGAGTACTTCTTTCATCCGTCAGCAAAATCTACTTGTTAGGTAAAAGCTATAGCAGCTTTGTGAGTGTACCTTTAGTAGACCCAGTGCATGTACTGTATTGTTTTACTTTTGTTTGTGTTTTATCTCACAGCTCTCTTTGTTTTGCTTCGTGCTTTATTTCATCCCATTTTTTGAATACAGATCTTGGAAAGTCCAAGTTAGGTAGTGCAACACTAATATTTCTCCAAGTCAACTGCAGTAACCTAGAGTTAAATAGGATGATATTTAAAATCTGTTGTAAGGTACTGTATTTATATAATCTCAGATAGTCTGTACAGGTTTAGGTAAAATTTGTCTTTAATTCTCCATGCTCAACCATTAGTAAAACTAATGAACTATACCACTTTCCCCCCCCCCCCTACAGTTTATCATCTCCTTCACAAGGACCAAAGCCACAATCATTATCAACTCAACCATCATCGTCAGTGTCATCATCTGCATCATCATCAACAGCAGCTGCAGGTTTACCAGCTGAAGGCTCAGCTGACATCGAAGCATCAGAATCAGTTATCAATACAGAGTCAGGGCCACCTCCTGGCATGAGCCTTGCTGCCGTCAAGAGGGTGAATGGTGACTCAGCATTGGAAAGGGAAAGACTTGAGAAGGTGTTTTACCTAAAATGGACTCTGATCAAATTGAATTTTGTATTTTGATGTTTTATATTTCGGCAACGTTATGTACTTAGCTTGTTGGCGGTTTCTTTTACCTTATGAAAGATCTTTGTCGATTTATATGCTAAAGAGAAGCCTGATAATTGACCTGCTCCAAATAAGTGTGGCTTCATAGATCGGTTAGTAAGAGCAATGCACTGGTATCACAGAGGTCATGGCTTCAAATTCCATTTTTGAATTACCGTATTTCCTCGAATAAACGCCAACCTCGAACAATCGCCGCCCTCGAATAAATGCTGCGCCCTGTAAGTTTAAAGTTTGAAAGGCACAGACAAAAATCCACATCGTCGAACTTATCTGATTTTTTACGCGTTTACAAGCGCCACGAAGTTGTAGTTTTAAAACTGTAAAGCTTGATCGGTACAGCCAGACAAAGAACTGTATAATTTTTTCTACTTTTTAAAATAAAATTATGGTTGGTTGTTTAAAACAATAAACAGCATTTTAAATAAACGCCGCCCTCAAATAAACGCCGCACCCAAATTATGAAAAATTTAATAAACGCCGCGGCGTTTATTCGAGGAAATACGGTACTCACGTAAACTCGTAGGTTCATCTGTCAGTATTTGAATTTTTTCAAGAGGTACGAGTAGCAGACTTGTAAATAGGCAAAAAATAATTTTACATTATGTCAAATGCAAGAGTTAAAACTGGAGATAATGAGATTGAAAAACTGCCCATGCCTACTAACATTCGGGCTCACTGAACTATTTAAGATATTAGTTTAGGCATGATTGGTCCCTACTACCAACCTTACCTTAATGCCTGTTTTAAGTGGTTGCAAGAAATTACTATTATCGTCCAATGGTTATCTATAAACACGCTTAAACCAGTTAAACCAGTTCATTTTGCTGAGGCTCATTGATCTTAATTTTTCGGCTGCTTCAGCCTCAATTTGTTCTTACTTTGTTCTTATTTCTTTGAGGGGTTTTGTATTACATGAATAAATATATCATTTGGGACAATGTTAGATATAATAATAAATAAGAAACGGTGCTTCTGAAATGCTTTATTGTGAACATAAATTACAAGATTCAGTAAAGTTTCAACTAGAAACATTTTCACTTTTTTTCAGCCTCAGCCTGAAGCTTGTTCTTAAATTGTTCTTAATTTTCGACCAATCTGAGCCTCGTTGTTCTTATAAAATTGTTTTTATAAAAAAAAGCGTGTACTTGTAATGAAGACCGAATGTCACGAGATTGCTTAACTACATTAAAAGCTGAATGCTAACTTTTATAACGTTTGGTATTTCTAATTAGTTTTTTGTTACCCAAATCAAGGTTAAGCTGGGAATAATAAAGTTTCTTGCTGGTGATGTCTTCCAAGCAAGTGATGTTATATGTCACTTTCTAGTGGCCAGCGGGGATTCAAGACACAGGTAACAAAATTTCTCCACCACTTCCATCAAATTGTTAAGATGGAATCTCTTGTCCATGCAGCATAGATTATAACATCTGCTAAAGACAGCTCGTAATGTTCTTTACAGAAACACACGTGTCTTAATCTTGAAACTCTAGATTAAGTGTTTAATTATGGCGTTAGAGTACTAGGAAGCTAACGTTTCGAGGATTAGCTCTTCGTCAGAGTCTAAAGCAAGTGTTGCTTTGACGAAGAGCTAGTGCTCCAAATACTATCTTTCTAATCAATTTACAGCAATAATTCATTAATTGTTCTATGTTTAGATGTCTTTAGGTCATAAGGGTTGTCATTTAATCAGAACGAGTGAAGAGAGGATGCAGTTGCATGTTGTAGTATTTTAGACAAAAATTTTTTATTTAGGGTTTTAACGTCAGGGTTTTAGTATCAAATTTGGTTTTGCGTTTGACATTACTTGTACAAATTTGACAAAGGCCTAGGCGTTTAATCAAAAAACTACTGTAAATTTATGATTTCCTTTTGGACAGCGTTGCAGACAGTGCAAGTCACGAGCTAAAGAGAATTGCAAGGTAAGACATTAAAACGTTTTTCTTGTAGAGGAATAAACTTACAGTATACCAAAGGTTTCAATGAGAAAACTAAAACCCGTTGTTTGTTCTGGCTTTCAAATAGTTTGTTTTTAATTTTGATTTAAGAGGACGTTTAGTGGAGCTATTAACGTCATCCTTAAATTGTTAAGTTCTACAGAATTTACCAAAGTTTATTACCAAGTCAAAATGTAGGATTAAACGTACAGCTGGCGTGAAAAATAATTGTAAAGTTATGAAACAATCTCGGCTACAGTTTGTACGACAACTTAACATCTGCGATACCGTTACAGCATTTTTACCAACTCAGCTATGAAACCAAATTTTTGGGTTAACTAGTTTTAGTGGGTTCTTTGATAGCCATTAAAAGTCGTCATCATCATCACCATCATCACCATCATCATCACCATCATCATCTTCATCTAACATTCCGGATAGGTTTTCCGGATTTTCCTTCTCCTTTCACCTCTATCTTCTAGATACATGTATTTCATATATATTTTTGACTCTTAGATTTTCTCTTATGACATCCTCCATCGCAGTCTCTTTCTTTCTCGTCCTTTTGGTCCATACCATCTTTGGTCCATGCAACTGCAAGGAATGTTGTGTTTTTACCTTCTGTTCATTTAACTTCAGTTCCACAGACTGGGAAAAGGTCGAAGTTGTCAACAAATTGTTTGCTATATTTCAAGGAACCACAGTGACACTTGGAGCAAAACAGGTAATGGTCTGGAACCCAGCAAGACCAATTTACTTGTTCTCTGTGAAGGATCCTATCCCTATAGGACTCATCTCGAAAGTAATTTACAAATTTTCGTGTACAGGCTGTGAAGCCTGTCAGTAAGACTTCTCAACACCTCATTATGTGCATGGAAGAACATTCTGAAACGGATAGCGCTTGCCACATTTACAAACACGTAGAAATTTCGTGGGGTTGTCATCTTCTTGTGAATCGTGCCAGAATCTTGGGATCAGACCACGACTTACCTTCTACGCCTACTCTAAACCGGAAGCTTTGTCATGCCAATTTGAAAGTTAAAAAATTTTGGATTGTATATTCATTGTTCTCTCTCTCTCTCTCTCTCTCTCTCTCTCTCTCTCTCTCAGTCCTTGTAGCCCCCAGTGGGGCATAGGGCCGCTAATGCGGTTTCCGTAACTAGGTATTTTTTTACGGGGTGGAGTTGTTGGCCCCATGCCCAACCCCCAACCTGGAGGGCCAGTGGTTTTCTGTAGGGGTTTTCCTTCCCTTAGCACACATATTCCGGTTATTTAAAGGCGCCGGATACTCACCTCTCGCCGCTGTCACTCGGCTGCCGAAGCATTCCCGGGGGCTACGATGACGGGGACGTATGACATGCGACTTCCATGGCAGAGCCTCTGCATTGACGGTAGGCATTTCTCAGCATTTTCGAGAAGAACATTGGTGTCACTTGTTAACCCCACCGAGACCTACTACCATAGCCTTGAGCCCCCTATTCATTGTTCTACTGTAATTATAATTGTGTGAAATTTTTTGTAAAACAAACAACGTCCAACACAAGTAGTTTTTAACTATATGAAAGTGTCACAATGGCAGATTTTAAGCATACGCCACGAAAACCTTCTCTTTGGTCACACAAAAAATTGTCTTCTTTTCAAGGTAAATTTGCAATCTGTACTTCTATCAGGAACAAGAGTACAAGTGCTTATTTTAAATTCTGTTTCACAGCCATCACAGGTTCCCGCTGACCAGAAGAGATCCCCAGCAAGTATCAGGGTTAAAAAGAAAATCTTTCCTTATTTTCTGAGATCAAGAAAAGCTACGGATCAGTTCCCATCGTGTCTGCAGGTACTGTACTCTACTCTTTTTAGAGTTTTTTTACATCATTTTGTAGGCTTAGATACAAAAATTCGGATTTTTTTTTAGGATTTTTAGAGCCAAACCGGATTTTTAGAAAATTTAAGGATTTTGAGAAGCTTCTCCCACTGTTTCCAAGCGGGCTTCTTTCATAAAGATATCACTGGTTAGCAGTTTAGCACATGACTAATGTTCCAGGATGCCTTGCCCTCACTATAAGGCCTGGAAGCATAGGAGTGAACAACTTGTCTAGTAAAAAAAAATCATTTTGAATCAGTTTGAAGGTGTTTTCATGCGATTTCACCACAGGAACCTCGCATTTTATGTAAATTATGTGATTATTTCGAAATAAAAAAAGAAAGAAATCAGGATTTTTAGAGGAAAAATTGAGATTTTTTAAAGATAAAATTGGGATATATAGAATTTTTTTGGAGAATTTCCGGATAAATTTTTGGGCTATTTTTCGGGATTTTTGTATCTAAGTTTATCATTTTGAATGACACCAGGTTTGTGTGGAAACATATCTGACTGCCAAGCGGGAGGCCCTGTTTTGTTTCTGCGGTTTTGCTGTGGACTGGTCAAACATTTCTGATGGTTTTCAATTTAAGCTAAACGCCATGTTGTAATTTAATGTAAAACGTTATTATTCCAGTTGATATTGGGCTAAATGCCACATTGTTAATGAATCACGTGACTAGTGGATTGGCTATCTGGCTCAATGTCTTATTTGATGTAACGGATCACGTGAGCAGCCTTCTCGGCATTGAACTTTATGTCGTATTGAGATGATGGATCACCTATCCATTTCGATTTGCCATAGGTTGTGTTTGATAGTTTGTTCGGACCATCACCAAATGCTACGTTACGTTTAAACGGCGTTCAGTTCGTACACCACATTTGCCAGTTCAGTTCTGAGAAAGTCATCAACACCATGGGACCAGTGCTGTTGTCTGCGATGAACAAACTTATTGATGAAGAGAAAGAGGTGAGTTAGCCAATTTTATGTACAACGTTAAAACTTTTTTATTTATTTTGTCTTGTGTCTTGTATGTCGCTGCCTTCGATAGTAATCTTCAGCTTGCGTTGTGTGGTTGCTAGTGGTCTTCAGTTCTGATTTCAGTTTGCGCTTACATCTGATAGTTGCATTGTCCTACAAAATTTTATCTAAAGAGTATTGACACTGTTGTTCATCCGAAGTGTTGACAACGTTAAAAGTCTATAGGTAGAAGAACAACTGGTTTGTTAACCGAGACAGAACAGATTTACGGTAAGGCACGTGGTTTATTTTTAAAAATTGAGTTTGAAGTGTTGGCAATTCAACGTTTAGCCCTTCTATGTTTTTCTAGCAAAGGGCTAATTCTCAAAACGTCGGCTTCCTGCTTAACTTACGGCAATGAATAAATATTTCGACCTAAAGTTGACTTAATTACCTGTTTTATCTACTCATCGATGTACTGTAAAAGATTTTTAAAAACCATTTAGCATGAGTAACATCGAGAGAGAAACACTGGTAAAAGTGTGGGTACTGGAATGATTCAATTACTTCATTTATGGAAGAGAAGTACATAGCTCACAAAGACTATAAACTATTTATATTAGTACAAAAGAAGAAACCTTCCAGTTGTCCACACAGGATAGAGAGGTTCTAGGAACTCTAGCTCAAATGCGATGGAACGAAGTACGTTAAAGACTCAGAAGTACCCATTACCGATGCCCTGTCGAGAGTTACAACTCAAGTTTTCCATCCACGGAAAGACACGATTGTTTCTTTAAACCCCTATAAACATCTACCCCGTCACCCCCTTCCTGCACCCCCTTCCTGCTCCCCATCCCGGTCTCCCATCCCTCGCCAACTCTCAATGCAATCATTGGCCACTTTATAAAACTGTTTGCTTTTTCATACAGAATCAAAAGCTTAGAAGTTTGGCTTATATTGCAATAGGCAAATTATCAAGGTGAGTTTTTCCGTTACAACAGAAACCTCTCATTCTAGCGTAATTTTCTAAAATTGTTATAGTTTATTGTATTATTTACCTATTTGTTTTCGAGGACGAATAGACTTTGAGCCAACATAGTCATAAGGACGAAGGCAAAACGAGCTACGTTACTGAGTTGACAATATAAATTATAAACGTTGTTGAAGCCTAACATTTTAGTTCAAATTTTTAAGAAAAATCAAACAGGTTAGGTCGTTTGTAAGAAACACGTTTAAATATTAACAGAAAATGTATTTTAATTTTGACCTGACAGGAGAACGCCACACCTTTTTTCGAAGAATGTTGCTCTTGTCCAGCGTTTCTTCCAATCTTTATGTCAGGTAGGGTTTGAGTTTTACGGGCTTTTTTTCATAATATAAACAATGATGTGCTAAAATGAAGGTATATCCTCATCGGTACTCTAAATATTTTTGAAAAAAACGGAAAATAGCTTTGAAAAACCTTGGATTTATGAAATTCTGAAAGTATAAAATGCCTAGATTCATATTTTTTGGCTGCAGTCTAGATCATATTTTGCTTTTACATCACACGAGTGATCTGGTTTTACTCATTTGTTCAATGTTCAAAAATTCCCGTTATACTCACAGGAAGAAGCTGATGTTCGTCTTGGTGTACAGGAGGCTCTTTCCATGATGGCGCCCGCCTTTAGGAAAGCAGATGATTCAACCCTGGCGTTGCTGGAAGCTTTGATTTTGAGCAATGTGGAAAAGGTTAAAATTTATATAGTCTAATGGTTTTTATAGTGTATGCTGTGTAACAAAAAAAAATCATCCATCGCAATTTTTTATTTAAAAAAAACTCGAGATACGAACAACGGGTTCCAATACTGACCCGGCTTTTGTGATACACTATAACCATCTGGCTACAAAGTACGCTTTTTTCTGCCTATTCACCATAAACATCTTTATCAATTCAGTCGCTTTTATGGAAAATTTTTGACCCCGCTTTTTTTAGAACTTTGTAAAACGAATAAAAGATATAGGTACTCGTGAACCCCTTATTTTTTTTTTCTACACCTTCGACTTTTTAATGATTTATCTAGTAGTAAATTATGGAAAATATCTATTAACTGTTAACTGGTGTTATTAAATTTTCAACCTCGAATATTGCGTTTCTAGCGTTCTGATTGGTTCTCTCTCAGAAGATTGGCTGCGATGCATGCGTCGGCGATCGATTGCAGATTTGTCGCAGACAGTGTTATTTTTAATGGAAACATCCACCTGCCGATACCTGCGACACTTTGCCGATGTCGTAAGCAGTAATCGGAAACGTCGGGAGAATAGAAGTGGTTTCTACTTTCCCGGCAATTATGTTCTTGTTTCGATATTGCCAATAGGTAAATCCAAATATGGAAATCTTTGTCTATGATGCCCTTTTGGTACAGGCAGTCACATGAACTAGGTCAGCCAATGAAATTCGCTGGAAACACCAAGTTTGCGCTGTTCAAGAATATCCCGCCAAAATTAGTTACATGGTTTACTGGCTTAGTTATCGAATTTGTCTATATGGAAACACGAGTCTGCGATGTCCACAAGTTGTGTATCTACGACTCATTATATGGAAACAAGGCTTTACGTTGTAAAACTGATCGTAACAAAACTTAGTATTTTTTCTCTTCTTGAAGGAGTCGCCTCAAGCCAGACTTGTGTCTGTCCAGTTTGCCAATTCTGTTTTTCCCAAGTCACACATCCAATCGCGTTACGCCTGCATGCTTGCAGTTGCAGATATGTAAGTATATTATAACTGATTAATACAAGGTTATCTAGTGTTATACAGTTATCTCGAAAGTGGCTCTGATGTTCATGTTGTAACAGAAAAATTAACTTAAAATTTGTACTCAAAAAGAGTTTATCAAAAACTGAATTTCTTCTAAAGCTATCCAAAATTATAACACGAGGAGGTGTCTATTACAACTTGTTATTTGACCAATATCAGTCGGTCTTTGCTAGATAAATTCAACAGCTCTCACGTTGCTCTGGGAAGCGCTAACGCTTAAATTGCCAGCCCTTTACTTTGAGTTGTCTAAATTATATGTTTAAACTACTTGCTGATTCACTTTAATAGTTTTTTTAGAAAGTGTTCAACGAGGTTTAAGTTACAAATAGCCTTTACATCAAATCTAATCCAGACCTTAATAAGTGATTTTGCTGAGGTAGACGTACATTTAAGGTCCAGATATCATATGATATAATTTTATGAACCAACTTCAGCTTAATTGTTGTTTTATTTAATAAGTTTGTACATAATCTCCAGAACGAACAAATAGGAATTTACTTCGTATTTCTTGGATCAGTTTTGTTTCCTTTCTTTTTTATTATTACCTTTAATCTATTATTTGAGTCAGTTTTGGTAGAGTTTGACATTATTTCAAACACGTTTTCTATTAACAGAAAAGATGATGTCAAGGAAGAGGCGAAAAGAGGTTTAAGAGCACCGGAGAACGTGACAAAGGAAAATCCTCAGAGTTCACAATTGTTTCCGTTATTTCCAGATTTAGTGATATTTATTGCACAAAAGGTGAATGGAAACACACACAAATACAACTAGCTCGTTGTAAACATGTTACCTTACGTTTAATTTTTTTTAATTTAGGTTCAAAACTCGATTATTTTTTTATTTGCATGCTATTCCGGCGGTTTTATGAAGAGGACGAGGACGCCATGTTGGACGAGTACGAGAATGAGAACTGGGGACAAAAGAAAAACAGAAACCTCGCGGTGCTTGTTTTTCTTTCCTCCCCAGTCTTTCTTTCGATTCTCGTTCAACATGGAGTCTTAATAAATCACCTGGCTCAAAAACCAAAACAACAGAAATTTTTTTAATGTTCATCTATATCCAAATGATGGTTTTGAATCCACAATTCAAGGGGGAAAATCATTATCGGCGATCACATGTTTTTCTCTTTTGTATTTATGGTTGCTAAATATTATGTGTTATTTAAGTCAAGTAGGTTTATGGCGTTACCCTCATTCTAAAATATATAACGTAAGATGCACCCCCCCCCCTTCCTCCGTAAACCATAATCCTGGCTACTTGCCCGAACTGCATGAAAAACTCCCGAAGTTGCCCCCGAAAAAAAGCTCTAGAGAGTCGTCCACTGGCAGCCATTCGGTTGTCAAGCCAACCAACCAAGTTATATAGTAGTAGTCACTGTCAGTCAGGTTTGACAGGTTTCAGGATTCGTGACACAATGGTAGTTAAGTTAAATTATCCGAAGTTTCTTTAACCGTTTTATGTTTCAGGCAAACGAAAGGCTGAAAAGCACGTCACGCTTTATTACTGGCACGGTCGCTTTGCCGTTTTCTCCTGGAGTATTTTTGGAGGTATCTGTATGAACTTTCTTTTTTCTGCAATATCGTGCTCTATCAACGGCTTCTACTTCCCCTAATACAGACTTTTCTTTTCTGGTGTACAACGTGTCTAAGATACTTTATTGATGATATTTTTAGAATGTCTTTGCAAGCAGGTAATTAGTCATCGCAAAACAGAACAGATCCTTTTCTCCCATCATGAGGTCGATATATATAGAACCAATTTTTGCTGGGAGCTGCGATGGATTAGTTTCCGAACTGAGAGAATCAGAGACTCTTATTACTTTCTACTACAGAAACAGCAGATACGCACCGGCCCCATGAGCCACTAGGCTTTTAAAAGGATTTCGCTTAGCTATAGTTCCACGTTTTTATGGTACTCTAAAATTTAACATATTTCCGCCATCTTTTTTTGTGTTCGCACCCTAAAGGGGACTGGCGTGCATTGCTTTTTTGTTTCATTAATATACAGTAATTAACTAAATCGTTTGGATAACCGCCTTAAATTCTTGATATTGCTTACTCTAATTTAAGTTGGAATGATTGACAAGATATTTTGTTTTTCAGGTGCTAAAGTATCTTGGAAACTGTCTCGAACTTACTGCCGGAGTAACAGAAGAGGACAAAGTGAAAAACCGTTTTCTTCTTCCAATCTCACGATACATTTTCGATTTGCTAAAGAGATTCAATAATGGTTCGTGTGTTTAGTTAATGTAGTTCCTTGTAGTTCCATAGCAGGTAGCAAATAAGTAAATCAACAAATTAAATATTTTATTTAACGTCTTTACGCACAGGAAGTGATTGCCCAATCTCCCGATCCGGAGGCTAATGTTTAAGCTGTCGACGGCATAGATTTTGGCGTGAAAGTCGATTCTATGGAGGAAGGAAAACCGGAGATCCCGGAGAAAAACCCTCGTAATCAGATTGAGATCGACAAATCTCAGCCCACGTGCGAAACTCGGGTCCGTATAGATGTAAAGTGTGAGTGATAACACTAGGGCAAGCCGACCTCCTGTCGAAATAGAGTAAAATGTTTCATAATTTCCTATCTTACATTATACTTTTCATCCTTCCTGATGATTGTAAGTTCCCTTTTCCA